>CP125978.1:43546281-43844035 GCA_030063025.1 Avena longiglumis
TGAACCAAATAATTTATCGTGTGAGACCCTAGGGTACTCAAAGAAGTCTTTATGCCTCTAAAGGGGACACAACTCGGGTGACGAATTGCAGCAAAGATAAACCCTAACAGTTCTACAGATACTGCTAACCATCCGCCTAACCAAAGATAGACGGATGTCCGTGAATTAATGACGGGCTTATAACAAGAATATCCACAGATCCATCCTCCTCCTCGCTACCAACGAGGAAGCGGACGAACAACCCCCATCCGCTGGCAATTTTATCAACCATTCCATGAGTGTTGCACTAATTACTAGTCACATTTAGTCAAATTAAAGGGTACTTTAGTTATGCTTGTCTATGATTGAGAAATCGTGCTCCAAGTCGTCCATAACCGCTGACACGGCTTTCAGAAAGTTTTACCCCGCAGGGTGCACAAATAGCAACACACACTGACCAACCTCGAAAACCAAATCAAAACCCAACGAGGCCTTCACGACAAAGCAATCACAGGATTCAGAAATATTTCAGGGCCACCCCATTACATATACCAAGAACGGTTAATGATTTCGAGACGGACTCAAGGTTTGTGGGGCCGCTATAAACGATCGGGAACCCAAAGTGTGGCTGGATTGTCGATACCCGACGCGAAACGGGTCACAATTCCTAACAAGACAGTGCTCCTCGCACAATCGTAAATAAAGCAGTAGCATGGCATAAGTACATGATAGTAAATAAAACCTCAAACTAGTTTGTGGCCCCAATAAATAAGACTGAATCAAGCTCTGGCTCAGGGGGGTCCCATAAGCCTCCCGGGTGTGGATAGCGCAAATAATCAAGGAACATGAATCAAGTACTCGGGGTCCTACGGGACACAAGTGAGCAGGAAAAACCAAATAGCAGATATTGCTCACCGGTGCCACTTTCATTAGTTATCCCATTACTACTCAGGTTAAGTTGTTTAGGTACCTCGTTATCCATCAGACTCTCACATACCCTACACATGCTGTTCTACGACTCGCATGGCTCAAACAACTCCTGTAGTAATGGCTCCTGGGAGGGAGGAACAAGCTTGGTGGGGTTTAAAAGTAAAGGCTATGCAATACTTGGGATTCAGTTTAATGCAATCTCGACTCAATGATGCAAGAATAAGATAGAGGCAATAGGTACTGTATGTATGCAAGCATGTGGTAGTGCTTGCCTGGCAGCTCAGTTGAAGCGAGAGAAGGATCTGGGTGGTGCTCCTGGTTCTCTTGATATATCCCCTGCTCAGCGTCTATTCGAAGAAGAACCAAACAAACAAGGGCCAACATAAATAAAGTGCACAAGCACAAGAATAAAATGCGACAAGCAAACAATCATGCCATGATGAATGATGCACAATTTGCATGGCAATAAAGTAGCATGGCATGGGTGAGGTGTAGATTACAAGAAATAAACATTTTATTGAGTTTTGGTCACCTTTTATCCTCATATTAGTTGCTGTTTACATTATATTTATATGATGCATGCTGCAAAACAGAACATGGAATGCATAAACAGAAAGGTCTCGTCGAGCTGATCATTTTAGACATATCATTTGTTAAATTTGGAGTTATAAATCAAAAGTTATTAATTAATTAAGGTGAAGGGCATTTTATTGTAATTTAATTCAACTTGGAAAATTAAAGTGCTCAAACAATAATTTGAATGGCATATTTGAAATCCTCACATTTTTCGGATTCAAAAACATATATTACATGTATTATTTGGGTTTATAATTTAAAAGTTATTGAAAAACAGATTTAAAGTTTGAATTTAGATTAATTTTAAAAAGGTTTGAATTTAAACAGACATACGTATACTTTTCTTACTCGCCCAGACTTAGCCACAGTAAGCAGTGGGGCTGCCAGTGACAGAGGACCCACGTGACAGTGAGGGGCCAGGGGGACCACGTGGCACAGCGAGGGATTGCGGGTTGGGGCCTGGAAAACTAGGGGTGCTTTTTGTAAAAAGAACACAGCCGCTGACAGGTGGGGCTCAAGGGGACTGCGGGTTGATGCAACACAAAGCGAGGGAGTTTTCTGTAAATGGCCACGGCGAGGATGGGGAGCGCGGGTTGAGGAACCTAAAGGCCGGGAGCCTTTTTGCAAAATGCCAGAGACACAGACAGGTGGGTCCGGAGGGGTCGCGGTTTGAGGAAAACTAAAAGGAAGGGGTTTTTCAGAAACGGCTGCAGTAATCGCTTTTCTTCTCTTCTTCGTGACGCGCAGGCGGGCGCAATGAGCGAGGCGTCCGAACCCGCGACGTGGGCGCGCGGCGCAGTAGGGGCTGAGTTCGCTACCGCCCCGGGCTTGGTGTCGCAGGGATGCGCGGGCCTAGGTGAGGTGTCTCGCGAGGCCGGGCGGCAAGCAGACGATTAACGCCACGCCAAGACGCAGCGTGGTTCGATTAAACACAAGGCGCTCAGGAAACGACGACGAGGCTGGACCTTGTCGTGAGGGAGAGGCTCACCGCGGCTCGATGATGGCTCGATCGGCAGGCAGTACCGATCAGACGAGGCAGGGCCGAGCGAGCTAGGGTTTGCGCTGGGCTCACCGGCAGGGGTGCTGGGGCTCTTCGCCTCCGTGCACGGGGCTGGCCGCAGGGGACTCCATGTACTCTCGATCGCCTCCACGCCGCCTGCCGCCTGGTACGGTGTGGCCGAGAGGAGGCCGAGGGTGTAGACAGTGGCGATGGAGAAGAAAGGAGGAGAGGGCAGGGCGCCCTTGGGGTAGATCTGGGGTAGCTGGGCGAGGCAGAGAGGTGGTGAGGGAGAAGATAAGGACGGGGCAGAAGAGGGGTGCCGTGGGGAGTGGGGTAGATGGGAAAAGGTGGCCTCGGTGCCACCTTTCTCTCCTCCTCCTCCTCACGTGCATGGGTCGGCCAGACAGGGGAGAGAGGTAGGTAGGTCTGGGGAGGCTGCCAGTGTGGGCTGGGAGCCTGGGCCAAGGAGGCAGGAAGGCTCGGCCAGAGGGCCCCTATGGCATAGAGAGAAAAGGAGAGGAGGAGTAGCCTCGGGTTAGAGCTAGGGTTAGATGGGGTGGTTAGGTTAGGGTTTGGTGTAGAGGTAGCTAGGTGGTTGTAAGGAGTGGAGAGGGGAGGTGGTCGGGTTAGGGTTTTAGTTTAGTTTAGGGGTGATATGGTAGATGATGTTAGGGGTAGGTGTTTAGGTCTAGGTTTTTGGAGTAGAGAGGAGGTGTAGAGAGAGGAAGAGATGAGAGGGGGTTAGGGTTGGATTAGGGTATGGGGTTCCCATAGAATAGAAAGAGAGGAAGAAGGAGGTAGCTTAGGGCTTGTTTTGATAAAGTTTAAGCAAAATCAAACAAGACCAAGCCAAAAGGAGGGAGGGATGGAAAACTGATGATTCTCTAAAAAATTCCAATAAAATCCAAATGACAAGCAAAAAGGTGGTTCTTGCATGGCCCATGCAGAATATTTATTGCCATGATGATTCTTGTGAAAACAATATTGTTGCATGGCATTACTAGTTTGCATCCCAAAATTTGGAATAAAGGCCAAGCAAAAGAACTTAAAGGACAATCCGATGGAGTAGATGGAAATGATCACATTTGAATAGAAGTGGAACTTGCTAGTGTGTATGTGCCACTAGGTATTGAGTAAGCCCAAAATATTCCTACATGATAATATCCCCAAACAACACATATGGAAGCTAGACAAAGGCTCCACTCACAAGGCATGCAAGGTGGCCATGTGGCTCTCATATATCAATAATGTGAAAACATAATGATGCCAAGATGAGAGCATGTGGAAAAGAATTGGATCCATTCCAACCCACATGAGTTAGAGGTAAACCAAATAAGTTGCAATGCTCATATATGGTGGGATGGTGGAATGATGGGGTGATGACAAGAAAGGTGGTGGAGTTAATAAGAGATATGCCCCCAACTCAACTTGGGCATTAAACAATATATCAAGAACCAAATACAATATCAAGAGGCAAATACAATTTACCATGCCTATGAGAGAAGAACCAAATCACAAAGGTTTTATATGATGCTCAAAAGTAAGGTGGCATGATGACATGAGCATGATATGATGATGATGCAACATTTATATGTAGGAAGTAGCCATTATATTACTAAACCAAGTAGCATTACAGTTGTTAGACAAATGGGATGCTACAACTCTCCCCCACTAACAGGAATCTCGCCCCGAGATTCTAGGAAGAAGAAGAAGACACAAAGAGGGTAGGATAGTTGGCACGGAGTTCATCTTCACGCTCCCAAGTGGCTTCATCAATGTAATGTGCGACCACCGCACCTTGCGTAACTTGATGGACTTGTTGCAGTCCTTCTTTCTCAAGGGTCTCAAGGATTTTGTGGGGTGTTCTTGATAAGACAGGTCTTCTTGGAGATCGATTAGCTCATGATCCACGGTCCTGCCGGGATCCTTGAAGCACTTCTTGAGTTGAGAGATGTGGAAAACATCATGGACTTTGAGTCTTTCCGGGAGCTCAAGGGCATAAGCAACTTCTCCTCTTCTTCCACGAATTTTGAAAGGACCGATGTATCTAGGAGCCAGCTTTCCTTTGATACCAAAACGGTGTGTGCCTTTCATGGGAGTGACACGAAGGTAAACGAGATTACCAGGGGCATACACCATGTCCGTGTGCTTCCTGTCATAATTGCTCTTCTGGCGACTTTGAGCAGTCATCAGGTTTTCAAGAATGACATGCACCTTATCCTCCGCTTGAGTTACAATGTCAGGGCCAAACCATATTCTTTCTCCCGCACCTGACCAACCAATCGGAGTTCTGCACTTGCGGCCATAGTGAGCCTCAAATGGTGCCATCTTCAGACTTTTCTGGAAGCTGTTGTTGTAAGAGAATTCAGCATAAGGAAGACATTCCTCCCACTTCATGCCAAAAGAGATGACGCAAGCACGAAGCATATCCTCCAGAATCTGATTGATCCTTTCAACTTGTCCTTGCGACTGAGGGTGGTAAGTCAGGTCGAAGTTCAACTTTGTTCCCAAAGCATTTTGGAAACTTTCCTAACTTGAAGTGAAGATGCTCCCAATGGTCCCGAATCTGATCTCAAGCGGAACCCCATACAGAGACAATTACATTGATATAGAGCTCACCAACTGAATTCCGTAAATTGATTCCTTGACGGGAAGAAGTGAGCCACTTTAGAAAGCTCATCAATGACAACAAAGATTGCATTGTTGCCCTTCTCGTGACCTTGAAAACCAGTGATGAAGTCCATCTCTACTTTCTCCCATTTCCATTCCGGGGTTTCAATGGCTGTAGAAGACCGAAGGTTTCGATGGACGCTTTCAGCTCTGCGGCACATCACACTCCGAGACATACTTGGCACAATATCGTTTCAAACCCGCCACCAATATTGTGTTTTCAAGTCCATGTACATCTTTGTGCTGCCAGGTGGATAGATAGAATGTAATCGCCTCCTTGAGAACTTGCTCTCAAACCCGTAGTTCGGAACAAACATCCGTGTTCAAAGAAAAGCGTGCCTTGATCATCGACGTGAAGGACTCATACTGAAGATGAAGTTTGAGATGATCTTTGGTGTGTGGATCGCTGTCGACGAGCGAATCTTTTCTTCCAAGAGAGGAGTAGCGAAGGTTCAGGAGATGCCCTTGTTCCACAATTTCAAGGTTGAGCCGACGGAATTCCTCGCACAAGAGAGGCCGTTGTTCTTCCATCATGAGGTTGTTGACATAAGCTTTGGCGGCCGAGAGCATCGGCCATGACATTAGCTTTCAATCGGAGTGTAGTTGATGGTCAAATCAAAATCATTGATTGCTTCAATCCATCTCCTCCCCGCCAAGGTTGAGATCAGTCATGTGAAGATATACTTCAAACTCTTGTGATCGTAAAAGATTTCACAACAGCTTGCCAAGCAAGTAGTGCCTCCATAGCTTCAAAGCAAAGACAATCTGCTACGAGCTCGAGGTCATGTGTAGGATAGTTGATCTCATGCGTCTTCAATCACCGAGAGGCATAAGCAACCACTTGTTTTTCCCCCGCATAAGGACCGCACTCAATCCTTGCAAAGAGGCGCCACGTCCTGAGAATATCCGAAAGGCTTAGATGTATCCGGAGGAACCAAGATCGGCGTGGAAGTGAGCTTCTCTTTGAGTGTCTCAAAGCTTGCTTGACATGCAGGAGTCCAAAGGTATTTCTTGCCTTTCTTGAGGAGATCGGTAAGAGGCTTCGCTATCTTGAAAAGTTCGAACGGGCGACGGCAGAACTAGCCAAACCGAGGAAACTCCGCACTTCTTTGATATTAACAGAGGAAGCCATTCAACAATTGTCTTCACAGTTTCGGGTTGACAATGCCCTTGGCAGAGATGACATGACCAAGATAGGTTACTTGAGGCAGCCAAAACTCACACTTTGAGAACTTTGCATACAAGCGGTTCTCACGAAGCTTGTTTAGGACACACCGAAGGTGTTCTTCGTGCTCTTCCTTTGACTTTGAATAGACTAGGATGTCATCCAGATAGACCACAACGAACTTATCAAGATACTCCATGAAAACCGAGTTCATAAGCCTCGAGAAGGTAGCAGGTGCGTTGGTGAGACCGAAAGACATGACCGTGTACTCATACAGGACATAGCGGGTGGTGAAAGCTGTTTTAGGCACATCTTCCTTGCGAATCTTGATTTGGTGATAACCACTTCTCAAGTCAAGCTTAGAGAACACCACAGCTCCAGCTAGCTGATCGAAGATAGAGGTGGATTTATTTGTTGATACCTCTACCTTCGACCTTTTTGTTCCCGGAGTGTTCTCTCGACGATCACGGACAACGACCTCTTGTTAGTGGTGTCGCGAGGATCTACACGAAGCGAGAAGATGCCGATCACCGACCTTCTTCCCGGTACCATGAGGCGGATCTCGAGGGCGAGATCCATTGTTAGTGGTGTCGAATTGTGGCATCCCGCAAAACCACTACTAGAAAATCGCGTTGTTTTTGTGCATTGCATCGTCATCATCATACATTGTTTGTCTAAAACTATTTTGAAACGCCTAGTTTTGTTTTCTAAATAGCCCTCGTCTTATTTCAAATTAAAACATTGGTATGTTCAGATCTTTTATTTGCCTAAAAACTATTTACAAAATTTATTTTAAAGAAAACCCTAGTCTAAAATTTCTAGTCCTAAATTCACCCAATCCTAGTATACCCACCAACCCCAGCTTGCCACCTCCCTTTCCCTCCACCTCATCTCACCCACCGCCACCTCACCAATCCTCTCTCACCCCCACTTCCCCAGCAGCCCTCACACACGCCACCACCCGGTCAACCACCCGGCCCCACCTGCTGACCCCACCGCCCCAAGGCCACCCTCTCTTCCCTGGCTCACTCCCACTGCCCCACCCAAGATCTCCCTCTGAACCCTGCAATCCGCCACTGCCGCCTCCCGCCAAGGCGCGCCTCCCTGTCGCCCTCGCCGCCCACCTCCTCCTTCCTCCTCTGGCCGCCCCTGCCGCCTGGCCCTCTTTCCTCTCTCAAGGTAGCGCTGCGCCTGCCGACCTCACCCCTCACCGCCTGGCCGCCTCCCCGCTGCGGCCTCCTCTCCTGATCCCGCCTCCTCGCCTCGGCCGACTGCCGCCTCCTCCTTCGCCACGGCCACGGCAGCCGCCGCCAGACGCCGCCCTCCACGACTCCGCCTCCGCCGCCCGCCAGCCCTCCTGGCTGCAGCCTGCCCCGCCTCCAACCTCGAGCGCCGCCCGAGCCCGAGCTCCGGCCACCTGCCTCGCCAATCACACCTCCTCCTGCCCTCCTCCCTCGACCTCCCCGCCGGCCGTACTTCGAGCCGTGCCTGGCCACGGGCAAAGAAGCCCCGGCCAGTAGGTCCTCCAGTGGCCGCGCCGCCCCCTTCACCTCGACGCCCGCCGCCAGATGCTCCTCCTTCTCTCGGCCCAGCGCTGCTGGAGCTCGGCTGCCGACCACTCACCGCGCGTCACGCCACCGCTGCAGCCAAGGTCGCCCCCACCTGTCCCCTGGCCCCTCCTCGTCGCAGCATCGCCTTCTCTTGGAGCCTCGAAGGCCGGCTCGCGTGCTCGCCCTCGTGGGAGGGTGCTACCGCGCGGCCTCACACGCTGCACCGCCTGCCTTTCTCCTGTTTGTGTTGTCCACAGGTCCTCGACCCTGAGCCGTTCTCGAGATGTTTGTCCGGTGCTTGATCCGAGAGGACCCTGTCGAGAACCCCTGCGATCTGAAGACCGTACCGAACCCAGTGGCAAGTATGAACCCCCGACAAGATCTCCATCACGGAACTCCGATGCCTTCGACACAGGGCATTGAGGATGCCGTCATGGACCCGGAAGAATCCCCGGACCCCAAGACCGACATCGTCACCCGAGAACTCTGACAAGGACGCCAAGGACGCCAAGCTCGCTTAATCCTGTGACGCCAAGATCTCCTTCATAGATGCGGATCCGATGCCCCGTTCACGGAGTCCGAAGACCGATACCGCCGAACCCGAGCGCCAAGGTCGCCTTCCCGGACCCCTGAAGACCGATCCGAAGCGCCAGGACCCGAACCTGAAGAACGCCAAGATCGCCGACGCGGATACGCCAAGTCCTTCGCCCCGAATGCCAAGACCGACTCGACGGCGCCAGACCCAGAGAATCCCAGAACGACAAGTTCTTCTACACGGACCCGACAAGATCTGCGCGACGGCAAGATCGGCCGCTTGGACCCAAGTTCTCCGTCACGCCAATTTCTCCATCTTGTATCCGATCTCGTCGAGCTGTTCTCCCGTCGAACCCTGAGACCGAACCCCGAACCCCGGAACCCCAAGATCGCCGAACCCTAATGTGTGACCCTGATCCGAGCCCCTATTTTTATAAATGCCCTCTATATAATTGTTGCATATTTAATTGTTCATCTCGCATACATATCATGTGGTTTGGGGGCCTTTTGCCGACTCATCTCATAATTAAATATGGGGCCCATATGCGGGCAAATCCAGTCTTATATTGGTCCCATTTAAATTTGTGTAGCGAACCGGTGCTATCTTTTGCCATGTTAAGACAACATTTAACGTGCGGGGTAGCTAAATAACATGAACCACCTAAATATTTGTCGGGACCCCGGTTCCGCTTAATATTGCCTAATTGCATCGCATCTTTGCCATGTCATACATCATACATGCATCATGCCCGATCTTTTTCCGTAGTATTAAATAGTGCATCCGGTGTTTACTCTAGCGTTTTGCTTCTTCGCGGATAAGGCCGTTGAGTTGATGCGAGTGTCGACCCGATCTTCAGATGAACCTTCAACAATGTTTTCAAAGTAGCATCTCCCTTTCTACCTATCTTACTTTTATAGTATTTATTCCCTCCTGTTGATCTATTGCTATCTGTATTGGCGATGCTCTAGTTTTCGCACGCGATATCCCTTGCAGCCTTATATTGCCTTGGACACATCCTATTACCTGTTGATTGGTAGATAGTTGGACTTGCCGTCGTAGTCGCTGCTCAAGTCATTGCTATGTCGCCAAGTACCACAGTTGTTGGAGTATTTGCCGCATGTTTATTGTTGGAGTTGATCATAACTTTAATTACCGTTTAACAACTAAATTTGAAGTAGGTAAGCAGAGGCATAAGTGGGCAATAGATGTTATTTGGTTGTTAACCGTCCACTTGTGTCCCATAGGACCCCGAGTACTTGATACCTGTTCCTTGAATTTTCGCGCTATCCACATCCGGGAGGATTATGGGACCCCCAGAGAGCTTGATTCAGTCTTATTTCTTGGGCCACAAACTAGTTTGAGGTTTTATTTACTATCCTGCACCTATGCCATGCTTTATCGCTTATTTTACGATTGTGCGAGAGCACCAGATTGCTTAGGATCGTGACGCTGCATCGACAAGCCCAATTTTGGGTTCCCGTACTGCTGTTAACCCCACAAACCTTGAGTCCGTCTCGAGTCGCCTAACTTCGCTATGGGTGTACTCAACGGGGTGGCCCCCGGAAATATTTTCTGAATGCTGTGATTGCTTTGTCGTGAAGGCCTCGTTGGGTTTTGATTTGGTTTTTCCGTGGTTGATCGAGTGTGTGTTGCTATTTGTGCACCCCAGGGGTAAAACTTTCCAAAGCCGTGTCCATGTTATGGACGACTTGGAGCACAAGATCTCATAGACAACTATAACTAAAGTAGTGCTATAAATTTGACTTTATAATGACTAGTAATCAGCTTCACTACAATGGAATGGCTAAATAAAACTGCCAACAATTGCTTGTTTGGGTTGTCGCCATACCATTGTATCTGACTAGTAAGTATTGCAACTACAACGGAATGGCTAAATAAAAGTACCAACAACTGCTGGGTTTTGGGTTATCTCATACTAATTGTATTTGACTAGTAAGTGTCGCAACTACAACGGAATGGTTAACTAAAATTGCCCACTGCTTATTATATCAGGATGATTATCTACACTTGACTAGTAATTGCTGCAACGATAACTGAATAAATAAAACTGCCAACTGTGTGAGTTCCTCGGTTGACTTTCTCGGTTGGTATCGAGGGGGAATACCAGGATGGGTATGTTTGGTGGTAGTATCAGGTTGGTTCCGAATAGGTCTTTCCTATCCCTTTCTGAGAGCCGACAGTGTTATCGAGTCTCTATAGGGTGTTTAGTGCATGTTGCGCTGCCGCTTCAGTCCACCATACCTATGTAGGCGAGGACCGCCAATTCTAGCCTCGGCTGTAATCGCCTCAAGATCGACCGCTCTCTTTTTTTCCTTTGCCCTTTAAGACCCCTTTTGTTTAAGCAGGTTTTGAGATCGACATCGTTAGCAGGGTTACCCTTCCGGCTTGGCCTAGGCAGGGTTATGGACGCCATTGGTTATTCTCCAGGGCTCTTAGCCCCATTTGCATCTTGTCCGTAGTCGGACGCTCTATCATTTTCAAGGTGATTTGGATCTTTGTTCTGTATATCTGTATTTGATGGGGATACGCCTACTGGGGTATACTCAGCGGGACGTTTCCGACTGGCCCAAGGGCTGGTGAGTGGGCCAGCAATCCATGAGTGGATCAAAGCTCAAGAAGGTATCAAAGCATCGGAAGTTGAAGGCCCAAAAGTAGATAGGACCAGGGTTCAGGTTAAACGATTACCAAAGTCAGAACCAAATCGGTTGAGATATGTAAACCCTAGGAGGTGAGCCTATATAAACCTCCCTATGGGGTGAGTAGAGACACGCCCTCATACACCCAAGCAACTCGCCGCCTAGTCGCCGAGTTCGCCCATTGTAAACACCTCCATAATACAATCTAGCAGAGTAGGTCTTTACCGGGCCGAACCTGGGTAAACCTCGTGTCTTTGCCTCATCTCGCACCACGTATGGCCGCCTTGCCCTCGTTTCTACTACCGCTGACGATTCGCCGTGGTCATTCCCACGGCTGGCGCCCACCGTGGGCCTGGCCGGTTCGCCGGTGTTCGCGGGCGAGATCCAATCTGCCCATCAACGAGACGGTCGCCACCGTCAGATGATAGCAATCGGCTAGATGCTCCAGATCTGCCAAGCAGCTATCCCCGGGCGCGACCACGCGACAACAGGATCTTGCCGATCGGCACGATCGCCTCTTCGTCGGCCTCACCGACGCCATCACCTCGGAGGACTCGCCCGCATCCGCGATTCGCCACCACGCGATCGGCTCCGAGAGCCGTGTTCGCACGATCCACCGCCCGCCTCCGAGTACAACTCGCCCACAAAGAACGTGGCGGAACCTCAGCCGCCGCAGAAGATGCGGCCTCACCGACGACGCCGACGGCGACCCCGGCCACCGCCGATCCATCACCGCTGCCTCGCCCACGGGCTCCATCGCCTGTGTCTCCAACGGGAGATTTCGAGGACCCTCCATCCTCGGGATCTTCGAGTTCGACTGGTCGGAAAACTCCCGACGACGACGGAACCGGCCGCCATGCCGCGACCTACAGGGCCACCGGCGCCGAGCCGCCGGAGGATCCTGTCTCCACCCCAATCCCTCCTAACGCCACGACAACGGAGGTCGAGGAACTCCGCCTGAAATTGGCGGAGGCAGTACGCAAAGAGCATGCCGAGAGCGAGAAATTTCGCCGAGCAAGTGACAAGAGGAACTGCCACGCTACCACCAGCCGGATCAGGTCACGCTTAACCCCACCGCTCAGGGCGCCACTGAACTTCGACGACGAAAAACGACCGCTCGAGATAGCCGAGCGCGACCGCGAACGCCGCCACCAGGAGGAAGCGCCGCCCCGCCAGATCAACGGCGATGGGTGCCCCACCACCCAACCGCACCTCCCAGACCAGCCGCGGATAGTCGCCTCCTCACGGGAGCGAGACGCGAACGGCCTCCCACCGTTCTCCACCCGATGGACAACCTCGTGGCAGTGCCGAGCAGCAGCCGAGCATCGCGGCCACCGCGACGGCGCGCCTAGATCCAAGACGTCAAGGCCCCGCCAAAAGCCGTGGAGCAGCAAAGAGCGGTGCCGACCGCAGGGGCGAGTATACTCGGCCTCGGAGCTGTGGCGGCCTCGCGCCGCCCAGCGGCAAACACCCTCAATTGCCCGCCACCAGAGCCACTGCAGCTAACGCCGACTCGCGAACGCTGCACTCTCCACCAACGATCCTGGCCGACCAACTTCGCCGCTAACGGAGAACCCATCGACGCCCGCACTCACATCATCAACAACCAAAATCGGCCAAGACGACAGCCCGATGACTGCGGCACACCTTAACTACTGCCGCGATGGCGAGCCTATGGGGTCGCCACCGACTAGGGCCTCAAGTGCTCGACCAATGATCCGAGTAAAAGTACCCAAACTTCAAGGCGCCAAAGGAGATAGAAAAATACGACTCGTGACGACCCCGCAGTCTGGCTTGACACATACCTCATGGCAATGGGGATCGCGGTCACATCGATCTACCGCCTGCTACCTCCCACTTATGATGGAGGGGACGCAGGCAATGGATCAACACGCCCCCGTGACAGTATCGACTCGGGAGGAAATGCGAGACGCCGTCAGCACTTCGAGTGCTCCTACACTCGCGCCACCACCATCGAGGACCCGAGCGATGCGTCCAGGACCCGCGAATCGACCCGCAATCGGGTCCAACGGTGGCAAGAGCTCGGTATAACGCGGGTCGGCATCCACCCGACACCGCGATCCATTGCTTCAAGACCTCGTGCCGCACGAGCCTCTAGTCGCCAAGCCTGCGACACGCCCGCACACTCGACAACATCCCCGACCTCCTCGAGATCGCCAAACGGTACGCCGAGGAGGATCCCAACCAAGACGCCGACGACGAGTCGAGGGTAACGCCGACGGCGGCAACGACGGCGGACGCCGAATCGATTTACGCTATAACACTACCATGTGCAAGCGCCGAACGACGGGAAGTCGACTTGCCGCTAACGCTGGGCACGCACAACGCGAGCCCAAGAGCTACCGCCGACGGAGGGCAACGACGCGATGGCGGGAACTACAAGAACAAGCCAAGGTTCGATCCCGCGGCCTCCTTAACCAACCATGTGCGCTTACAGCAGGAAGGAAAGCCCGCCACGCACACCACCGCCGACCGCCACACCTCGTGGAAATCGAGAAGGCACGCACGCCGCTGGAAGACACCGACAACGACCCGCCAAATGGCGAAAATTCGCAAAGTAGCCGCTCGCCCACACCTTCACAGGCTTCAACACGGCGCGAAGAAGGTCATCGCCGCGCCGCCGCCACAACGCGGTGGCCCAAACAGACGCCCCCGCCCTCAACTGGTCGGAACAGCCCATCACCGAGCCGCAAGACCACTCGCCACGCATCGAGTACCCATGACGAGTCGCCTTGGTGGTCAAGCCTAAGGTTGGCTCATCGCTCCCAAGACACTGATGGACGGCGGCAGCTCCATCAACATCCTCTACCTCGACACCTTCAGCGGTTGCGGCTCCCGCCGATGATCGAGACCACCCACACCACGCTCCACGGCATCGCCCCCGGCCGGAAGGCATACCCGATCGGCAAGGTCACGCTACCCGTCACCTTCGGTACTCCGCAACTTCCGACCGAGCGGATCGCCTTCGAGCTGGTGCCCTTCGACAACCCTTACCATCGCGCCCTAGGGCGCCAGCGTTCGCCAAATTCATGGCGGCGCCATCACGCGATAACGCGATGAAGCTCCCCGGCCGTATGGCGTCATCACCATCAACGGCGACCCGACATGGCCACCGAATGCGAGGCCAAAGGAGCCGAACTCGCCGACGCCATCGCCGCAGGTTAATCACGCCGACGAGCTCGCTTAACACGCGGCGGGTCAACAATGACGACCCCACAATACTCAAGAAGCCCAACTCAGAGGGCACAAACACCTCAACCTTTGAGGCCACGACGACACTCGTGGCCGAAGCTGGTCCCAAGCGACCCCAGACGGTGACGATCGGGACAGGCATGAGCCCAAAGATAGAAGGCGCGCCATCGAGTTCCTTCGTGAGAATAGGGACATCTTCGCATGGAAACCCTCCGACATGCCCGGTGTCCCTAGGGAGCTCGCTGAGCACAAACTAAACGCCGACCCCAAAGTGCGACTCATAGCAGTCGCCACGGCCCTTCAACGAAGAACGCCACGAGCAATCGCCGAGGAAGTGCGCCGCCGCTGCCGCTTCATCCGCCAATCAAATACTCCAAGTGGATGGCAAACCCAGTCCTGGTCGAGAAGAAAACGGGACTGGAGAATGTGTATCGACTACACAAACACGAACAGCGCCGCCCAAAGGAGTTAGTTCGTCTCCCGCTGATCGATCGATAATCGATTCAACCGCTGGTTCGAGTCGCTATGTTTCCTCGACGCCTACTCCGGGTACAACCAGATCAAAATGGCTGTCGAGGATGAGGAGAAGACGGCGTTCATCACGCCATTTGGAGCCTTCTGCTACACCGCCATGACTTTCGGCCTCAAGAACGCCGGGGCAACCTACCAGCGGTGCATGCAAGAATGCCTCGCGAGCCAAATTGGCCGCAACATCCATCGTCTACATCGACGACGTGGTCAGAATCCGCCGCCAAGGCGACCTACCACGACCGCTGGAGACCTTCGCAACTGCGGAGGTACAAGATAAAGCTCAATCAGTAAGTGCACCTTCGTGTACCCGCGGGCAACTATCGGGTACGTCGTCTCCAAACGAGGGATCGAGGCAAACCCAACGAAGATCGACACGATCGCCTCGGCAAACCCGAGTGCTGCGCGACGCCCAAGCCGGGCGTGTAGCGGCTCGCCGCTTCATCCCCGCTCATAAAAGGCGATGCCCCTATACCGCCTGAGCAAGAACCCCACCTTCCGGTGGGACAAGGAGGCGGACGACGCCCCGCGACCTTAAAGGTGCTACCGCCGCACCACTACCGCCGCACCACCGACAAAGAGCCTATGCTGGTTTACGCCGCGCTCGAGCGCCGTCAAGGCTGTAATGGTCGCCGAATCCACCAGAGGAAGGAAAGGAGCGCCCGTCCAGCGCCGGTGTACTACATCAGCGAGGTTCTCACCGAGTCGCGCCAGCGATACCCACATCAAAAGCTGGTATACGCGGTCAGGCTCAGCGCCGCCAGACTACTTCCAGAGCACCCGACACGGTCGCCTCTCAGCACCACTACAAGACATCATCCGCAATCGCGAGGCGACCGGGCGGGTCGCCAAGTGGGCCGAGATCGGCCCACAACATTAAATACGAGCCACGGGGCGATTAAGTCGCAGGCAATCGGCAGACTTCATCGCCGATCGAAGAGGCCCAAGAGCCGAGAAGCCGCCGTACCTCCATTATCGAGCCTGCACTTCGACGGGTCCAAGAACGGACGGCGCAGAGCGGGATAGTGCTGACCTCACCAAAGGCGACAAGCTCGCGACATCCTCCGCCTCAATTCACGCCCGCACCAACAACATGGCTGAATACGAGGCCCTACTCCACGGCATGCGAGCCGCAGCGAGATGAGCGTCAATCGCCTGATGCTACGGAGACTCCGACCTCGCTATGGGCAAGTCTCCGCACCGCGACGCCGCCTCCACCATGGCGGCTGCATCGCCAAGAGGTGGACAAGGTGGCGGCCACTTCATCGCTACTCGCCGAGTAGATCGACAGAGAAAAAACGAGGAGGCCGACGCCTCTCGCATCGGGTCGGCTCGACTTGCACCACCCGCCGCGTGTTCCTCGACACAATTACACCATCGCCTCCCCAAGGAGATCGACATCGAGTCCCGCCCAACCAGAAGCGGCCTTGGTCGCGCCATCACCGAGCCGACGACCGACCAAGCCCTACGCCGCCACCGAAACCGCACCGCCAGCAGACGAGACAACGTCAATGATCGCCGCCGATGCAAGTCTTACACCATCATCGACGGCGAGCTACACAAGCGCAGCGTCACCGGCGTGTTCCAACGCTGCGTCCAACCGCTGAAGGACGCAAAATCTCCACGACATCCACTCAGCGATCGCCACCACGCCGCCGCCGCTCGGTCGCCAAGGCTATGCGACACGGCTTCTTGGCCCATCAGACACGCCGACGCTGTCGACATCGCATACCGATGCGCCGGGTGCCGGCACGCCAATCGACGACGCATCGAAGTTCGGCGCCAAAACAATCCCCATCACCGCCATTCGCTGTGGGCATGGACATGGTAGGCCCCTTCAAGAAGGCCCTCTGGCTACACCCACTTGCTAGTCGCCGACAAATTCACGGCGGGTAGAGGCCAAGCCAGTCCGAAATGCGACGGAAAGACAACCACCAAGTTCCTACGCGAGCTCATATACCGCCACGGGTTCCCAACAGATCATCACGACAACGGCACAAACTTCGCCAAGGAGCAATGGCCGAATTCTGCGAAGAGCACCACATCAGCTCGACTCGCGTCACAGACACCCGAGTCCAACGGCCAGCGGAACGAGCCAACCAAAGCATCCTCCACGGCCCGCCGCGACCCGGCAGTACCACCGAGCGCACCGGATGCTGGGTCAAGAGCTACCTCCGTCATCCGGGGAATCCGCACCTCGGTCAACAGGTCGACGGATTCACTCCATTCTTCATGGTCTACGGCAAGGCCATGCCCACCGACCTCGAACACGACTCGCTGGGTCGCCCACTATACGGAGGTCGCGAACGAGCTGGCCCGCCAAGATGGGCTCGACCAACTCGACGCGCACGCGACCTCGCCCGATCGCGCACCGCCATTTATCGCCAAGGGCTCCGCGCTACCACAGCCGACGGGTGAAAACTCGCACCTTCCAGAAGGCGACCTGGTGTTACGCCTCATCCAGACAAGAAGGGCATGCACAAGCTCTCCCGTGGAAGGCCCGTTCGCTATCGGGCGCGTACTCGGCAACGACGCCTACTACCTCATCGACGTCCGCGGGGACGGCGAACTCGACGTCAAGCGACCATGGAATGTAAATCTCCTCCGGAAGTTCTACTCCTAGAACCCCACACATGTACTCTCCAGTCTCTATGAAATAAAAGAAACGATTAATGCAAATTGCGTCTACTCTCCATGCCTTGTGCCACTCGCACTCGTAATAAACAGCGTCATGCTAAAAGGCAGAAGTCAACCTTTGGTACAGCGACCGGCACGGCTAAGTAGTGCGATGCAAGAGCACTGAGTCATTTCAGGTCTTGCGTCGTCACAAAACGCCAACCGGAGCCCCATTGAGTCGCTTAGCTCGATCGGTTTTACGAACCAAGACAACTGCCCTCGCTTCACGGGCGACCTCGGTCCTCCGCATCCTCGCATAGCGACTCGAACGGCTAAGTACCACGCTGGGATCTGCATACCAGTTCGTCGCGATCGGTCGTGGAAAACGCCAAGTAAGAGAGCATACCAGGAATCGCCACGCGATCGACCTCCGGGCAGGCAGGAGGACGCCACACCAACGCAGCTTAGTCCTCAACCACCCTCGCGCCTCGAACTACCAAGTACCACGCCGGGACTCGGCCACCCGACCCCGTCACAGACGGAAAACGGTAAAGCATGAGACTCAAGGGAGTCGCTTATGATCGGCTCTCCGAGCTTCGAAGTCGACTAAACTAACAAAACACATGATAACAACAAACATCATATACAAGGTGAACCCCACAAAAGGGCGGACGCGCTCGGGGACTCATCCAAAATCAATCCAAAACAAACAAACAAATAACAAAATGGACACAACGTCCCATTCAATCGCATATCGCATTGTCTTACATTACAAATTATGCCTGCTCGGCAGAACTGCTGCTAACATATCTAGGCACACTACCCTATTCTGCAGGTTTCGACGACGACGCACCAGAATCCCGGCGCCTACGGATGAACGCGGTGTACGGGTTTGACGGATACGTCGTCATCTCACCCGCCATCGCCGCACGGAAAGGCTGCTCGACCTTGAAGTCGCGATGCGGCGCGCTTTGGCGCGACGACCGCTTCTGGTAGGGGAGGTCGCCCATCGCCCGTGACACGCCCGAGCACGCGGCACGCCTCGCAGCTTGAGAACCCGGACAGATCCACCGCGCCGGTCGACGAAGGATACCCACTCGTCACATCGCCGAGGTCGAAGTCCTCGGGAAGTGGGCGAGTCCAAGGCTCAGAGTCGACGCTCCGCTACAAACGCCGACCGCCATGAACTCTACGATCGGGCGCCTTTCTCCAAGTACTCCCACACCTCAACGAGGTCACCGAATAACCTCCGTGGGCGACATCTCTTGAAGGTAGGCGCGGATGCACGCCGCCGTGTTGCCGAGTCGACAAGCATGCTTACGCACTCCCTTGCGTCAAGAGAGCTCGCTTCTTCTTGGCTACCAATAACATGACCTGCGCGAAGGAGACAATTATGAGTACCATGGAAACCACAAACAATACAACCGAAAGACAGGAAAGACGCACTCACGAAGCAACGGGCGGGCGAGTCCCGTGATGAAGCTATGAAGCGACGTATGATCGTCCTGAAGCCCAACAATGAGGGCTTCCGACACCTTGCGGTCTTCCTCCGCGGCCGCAATGGCGGCCTTAGCTCGCCCGTTCGCCGAGCTTGCTTCTTCTTTTGCCTCCCGCATTCGGCCGAGGTCGGCGATCCTCGCTCAAGAAGGCCCTAACGCATCAGACCGCCACCAGCTCACCAAAGGGACAAGCTCTGGCGAGCCACCTCACTGCAACAAACCTGAAGCTCCTTGTTTGCTTCTCGGATAGTGGCCAGCTCCTTCAAGACGCCGTCAGCCAATCGCTCTGCCGACTCCATGCAGACCACATCTTCAAAGTCGGACACGTGAAAATTATTGCCCACCCGCTAAAATTTAGCGGGTGCGCACTCGAGGGACCGCAACCACGAATATTTCGTGCCCACCGCTAAAATTTAGCGGGTGCGCACTCGAGGACCGGCAACCACGAAATTCCTCGGTGCATACCGCTAAAATTTAGCGATACGCACTCGGGACTGGATTCAAAGTACAAAACAAGTAATTATAAGAATCAAGCCGCTGCTAGCACCGACCTGATCCTCGGGACTGGAGGTACCGGATGGCCGCACCAAGCATGCCGTGAAGTTGTACCGCATCCACAGACGCAGCGCCGCGTGTGCCCGCGACGCTGGTCAATTTCAGCGTCGGTGGTCTCGGAGCGGGCTCGGTCACACCACACCGTGGGCCGCCTTTGGTCATGAAACGGGAAGGTAGCAATCGAGGCGCCCGCCCAAAGGAAGTCGCTTCCTCGGTCTAGGCAAGGAACCTCCTTCAGAGAAGCGGTTGCTTCCGCGGTCCATGGCCGGCGCCGCCAGCGTCGTCGAGACGGCGATATGTCGCCCTTGGCCTTCTTGCTGCCTTCCGTTGAGGCGGCGACCGCCACTTTTCCTCTTGGGAAGGGTCTTCCTCGCCGGCGGCGGGATACCTTGGCCACACGGTCGGGTGGCCCATCTTTTTCACTCCGGTCCTGCACATCGAATCAAATCAATAAAAGACAATCAAAGTACTAAAGGAAAGTAGAGAAGGCCGCGCGCCACTTGGCGACGGAATGAAACGCAGCTGTAAGGCGGCCGGTTTTCCATTTCAGGCCTAATCGGCGACTAAGCCCCAGTTCCAGGACGTCGGGCGCCCAGGATACGGACGGCTTCTTTGACGTTGAGGTAGCGGTTGGCGCCTCCGGGGCGCCTTCGGCGGAGGCCTCCTCGCGAATTGGGGCTACCGCGGCCGGAACCTCCTGTGGGCGAGGCCACCACGCCGACCTCCTTGCAGGCGAAGTCGCCACAACCGGAGCCTTCCTAGCCCGTAAACCGGCGCGAATGGCGGAGGCATTGAGGCCAGCGGCGCTTCTGTAGATGGCGCATCTAGCGCGGTTGTCGCCGGGACTACGCCGTCACCGGCCGAGCTGTGAGCATCAGAGCTGCTCGTTGAGTGCGGCGGTGAGGCCGCCTTTGGCGGCTTCGTCTTCCTTCTCAGGGGGGCCCTCGCCTCCTTCTCCTTCTTCTTCTTCTTCGCGGGAGTGGCCTGACGGCGCGAGGTGGTCTCTGGGAGTTCGTCGTCATCGTCATGACGCTCGAGGCTCCTGCTCGCTTCGATCTCGCGCTGACGTTGCCCGCGGGTCTTTCGGACCAGCGGGGCAATCTCCTCTTCGGACTCGTCCTTGTCGTCCTCGTTACCCTTGGCGGGTGGCGACTCGCTTGTATCCTGGGCGGATGGCCCGGGGCTCTCGTCGTCGGCGGGTGGTAACCACCCTTCCACCACTTGGAAATAGGTTAAACGAACAGAGTTAGAGTTACGCGATCTGACGCCACGATCAACAAGATAAAAGGATTACCGTCGAGCCGGGCGCCATGTAGGGAGGACCCAGCCTGCGCATCCGTATGTCGCTGGTGATCTTCTTCACCGAGAGGTAGTCCTCCGCTTCCACTGCCGAGGCAGGCTTTTGTCGAGTCTCCTCGGCCCGTGTACTGGTACATGTAATGGTCGCGTTGGGCGAGCGGAACGAGCCGCCGCCCAAGCCAACAATTGTACAAGTTTACCGTCTGGAGCCCCTTCTTCTTTAGACCACGGATGGTCTGGAGCATCTCGTCGACGACCATCCGCTGGTCGTCGGGGAGCTTGCCGACCTGGAGATGGCGTGGCTCGGAACGATTGGCCGAGTACCGCGGGATCGCCGCCTCGTCCTCCGGAGTCGCCTCGGTCACGTAGAACCATGACTTTTTCCAGTCGCTGCTTTGGCGGCGGCAGCATCAGTCGAAGAAGGGAGCTTTGGATTTGAGTTGGAAGGTTAAGTCGCGGCTAGCATTGGGCCGCCTCAAGGCGGCTGATCCGTCTGTGGAATGATCTTGCCACAAGGGAAAGTAGGGCCGACAGCATAGCACTCGCGAACGCCACGAAGATGGCGAGCTGCCGATGCTATGGGGACCCATATCCGAGGGCTGGATCCGTAGTAGGCGCAGAAACGCCGGAAGAACAAAGATGGAAACCCTAACCCCGCCGAGGTGACTGGTGAAATGACAAACTCTCTCTCGCGGGTTTGGGGTCGGTTCTCCGCTGCGGGGATACGCCACAGCCGCCTCAGATTCCGGCCTCCTCAAGGAGGCCACCGCTACTGGTGCACTTGGATCTACCCAAGGTTCGGTGGAGAGGGCCATGGCTGAGGATTTGTTTGGAGGTCGGAGGATTGCGGGTCGATTGGATCGCGAAATCAAAGGAAGGAAGATGTGCGTACTCGGAAGAGATGGTGGGCGGTTGGCTTTGCGATAGCCTACCATTCTTCTTATATAGCGGGAGTTGCCCGCCAAATCAGGGGGCCGTTACCGCGCGATGATTACTCCAGAAGTTACCGTTGAGTTACCTTAACGGCTAGTTTGACCACGCCTGACGGTCCAACTCCAGCCACTCGGCTCGTTAAGTCACTCGCCGAGACCGCGTCTCGTTGGCTCGATTCGCCCAAGACGCGACTCGGGTCACCGGATTTTTCCTTTACAGAGCCCGACGATTTGACCGATGCCAACTTGAAGTCAGATACTCCGATCGCCAGCCACTCAC
The DNA here is from genome assembly GCA_030063025.1 of Avena longiglumis. NCBI lineage: Eukaryota > Viridiplantae > Streptophyta > Magnoliopsida > Poales > Poaceae > Avena > Avena longiglumis. The sequence goes on from CP125978.1 coordinate 43,568,266, forward strand.
GCCTAATCGACGACGGCCTCGGGACTGATGGGGATACGCCTCCGGGTATACTCGGCGGGACGTTCCGACCGCCCAAGGGCTGGTGAGTGGGCCAGAACGGCGAGTGGATCAAAGCCCAGCAAGGTATCGGTATCGAAGTTGAAGGCCCGAGTAGATAGGCCCAGTCGGTCTAGGTTAAACGACGAAGGCTGTAACAAATCGGTTGAGATATGTAAACCCTAGGGAGGTGAGCCTATATAAACCTCCTATGGGGTGAGTAGACACGTTCCCTCATACACCCAAGCAACTCGCCGCCTAGTCGCCGAGTTAGCCCATTGTAAACACCTCCATAATACAATCTAGCAGAGTAGGTCTTTACCCTCCGGGGCCGAACTGGTAAAACCGTGTCTTTGCCTCATCTCGCACCGCATGGCCGCCTTGCCCTCGTTCTACTACTCATTGCCGACAAAAGATTCGCCGTGGTCATTCCCACGGCGGTATTCTTGACTCATTGGGTCGCTGTTGTATATATATATCTTCTGGGTCCCATCGAGACTGTTGTGTAATGTTATTACTTGCTTTCACCTACGAAAGTGCTGGTGGCACCTTTGAATCGTTTCTATGCGGGTTTGGCGGGTTTCGCTAAAACTTGCATAGGGTCGATCCGAGGTGTTCTGAAGCTTCGGCATTCATGCGATACCCCACAAGTCCAATTGAGGATAACCTAGCTAACGGCCGACATAGAGTGTCAAAACTATTTTTGCAAAATCGGTTGGATAGTTCTGATTAGGTCTGATTTTACTCCTTACCCCTCTGCTATTCTCCTCTTATCTCGACGTGTTTTGAATCTGCTCTCTTATATTTTCTTCGAGTCCATGAATTCTCGTGGTGAGGTTTTCCGTCGTACCTTCAGGGTTTCGTTTCCTCCTCTTATAACGGAGCTTCGACATCTAGTCTCCCTGCTATCCGAGGAATCCTTCGTCTGGAGGACTTCTCTTTGTTCCTTCTCGTGCCTTCCGGTGTTTTCCGACGCGACGACATCATCTACGCCAGATCCGATGCGTAGTTGATCACTTTGCTTCTGAACCTCGATTGTCGAGATCTTCAGTCTGATTCCGAGAATGGTTGCACGCTTTTCCACTGATTGTGCGGAGTAATAGTTTGGGTGCGTGATGGATTGGCCCCCATGCCGAATACCCCTTCTATTCGCTTTTGTACATTGAAGTGGATGAGAATGCATCGGTTTCCTCTTTCCATCGAAGCTAGAGGTGGCTTTATTTGTTGATACCTCTACCTTCGACCTTTTGTCCCGGAGTGTTCCCTCGACGATCACGGACAACGACCTCTTGTTAGTGGTGTCGCGAAGATCTACACGAAGCGAGAAGATTCAGATCGCCGACCTTCCTTCCGGTACCATGAGGCGGATCTCGAGGGCGAGATCCATTGTTAGTGGTGTCGAATTGTGGCATCCCGCAAAATCACTACTAGAAAATCTCGTCGTTTTTGTGCATTGCATCGTCATGACCGCATGCTCATGTCATCATGCCACATTGCATTCGAGCATCGTCATCATCTTGCATTTGCTTGCATAAAACTAATTTCGGAAAAACCTATTTTTGTTTTCTAAACGCCCCGTCTTTGTTCAAACACAAAACCCGGGTCTCCGGATTATTTTGTTTTGTCGGCCAACGGTTTGCAAAGACCTGTTTTAAATAAATAAAATATTCAACTATTTTTAGGGGGCAGCCAACCGGGCCGATCCGACCTAGTCGGCCACCCCCAGTACAAACCATCCTGTCTAATTCCTTTCCTACATACCCTAATTCTACCCACCAATCCCCTCCCTCCACCTCACCGTCCCCTCCACCTCATCCTAGGCTCAGCCACCTCACCAATCCACACCCCATCCCCTCTCTCTCTTCCCCCTGGCCCACACCCTCCCTGGCCCAAGCACACACTGTAGGGATTCGTAGCATGGAAAACAAAAATTTTCTATCGCATACAAACAAACAAGCCAAGATATATCTACTAGATTGTAGCAACGAGTCGATGGAATAACTCACCCTCGAAGATTCCAAAGTGTTTAACGAGAGCGGATTCTCGTGGGTGATGTAGTCGTACTCTTTCCGATCTCAAGATCGTGTAGACGATCCTTCCGGCCAAGTGCTCCGGCAGCGCTCCGCAATGGTCACACGTTCACATTTACTCTCGAAGACCTTCCTCTCCCTTGTTCCAAAGAAACGGAGGTTGTAGCACTCTCCTCGCGATTCCGGCAGCACAACGGCGTGGTACCGGAAGTAGAGGGGAGATCCCGCAGGGCTTCGCCTTAAGCCGGTGCGAGTATGGTGGAGTATGAGAGAGAGCTATTAGTGGTCTAGAGATTAGACACACCAATTAGAAGGCTCTAAATCGAAGGCTAGGGCAATTAGAAGCTCTAAACCAAAACGACTCTAAACCGGAGATTAGAGGATAAGAACTTGTGTGTCTAGAGGAGGAGGCCCTGCCCCTCCTTTTATAGGTGGGAGGGCCAAGGGAGGGAGTTCCTCCCAAGTCGGCCTTGGTTGGCTACCCGGCTTGAGGGACTCCTCCCCAAGTCGGTTCCAACCACCTCTTGCTTGTTTCCCACGCTCGCTTTTAGCCGTTTGACTTTTAAACTGGCCATTTGACTTTTCTGTTTTAGGATTCAATTTAATCCTTTATTTGGAACAGCAAGAACACTTAGTACATGATGCAATCATTCAATATGTAATGACACATTCATGTACCCTCCCCCCCGGAGTGCCGGACAATTTGGAACCTTCTAGAACATTCCCGATGAAAACACCGGAATCATTCCCGAACTCCGAAACGGGACTTTCCTTATATGAATCTTATTCTCCGGACCATTCCGGATCACCTCGTGATATCCCGGATCCCATCCGAGACCAACAACATTCGGTCTTTCTCATAATACCATAACTACTCAAAACAACGTCGAATCCTTAAGTGTGTCTCCCTACGGTTCGTGAATTATGCGGACATGATCGAGACACTTCTCTAACAATAACCAATAGAGGAATCTGAAATTCATATGGCTCTACATATTTCTCACGATTACTTTGCGATCGAATGAACCACTTACATACGATACCAATTTCCCTTTGTCTCACGATAGTTTACTTATCCGAGGTTATGATCGTCGGTATCTCGCATACCTAGTTCAACCTCGCATCGATAAGTACTCTTTTCTCGTTCCGTGATATGTGATCCCTTGTGAGCTCACATGCTTGCAAGCTAATTGGATGACATTCCACCGAGAGGGCCCAGAGTATATCTATCCGTCATATGGATGGACAAATCCCACTCTTGATCCATGAGTTTCAACCAATACTTTCCGAACACTCAATGCAACCTTTATAGCCACCCAGTTACGGTGTGGTGTTTGATGTCATCAAAGCACCCATCCGGTAAAGGTGATATGCATGATCTCATGGTCGAAGGAATTAGGTTACTATGTATCAGAAAGCATATAGCAATTGAACTATTGAAATGACTTGATCTTTATGCTACACTTATCTATAGGAGTATGTCCATCACATCATTCTACTAATGATATGATCCTGTTGTTAATAACATCTCTATGTTCATGATCAGGAAACAATGATCATATATTAACCAACAAGCTAGTTTAACAAGAGGCTTTACTAGGGACTCTTTATTTTAGTTTACAAATCACACAAGTATTAATGTTTCCGGTTAATACAATTATAGCATGGTATGTAAACATTTATCATAAGTGTGAAGATATGATAATAACCACTTTATTATTGCCTCTTGGGCATATCTCCAACCTCCCACTTGCACTAGAGTCAATAATCTAGTTTCAAACCTTTGTGTATTCAACACCTATGGCTTTCCGGTGTTGTATGTACATGATTGCTAGTGGTCAATCGATCTCGGATCGACACTGTGTCCGTGTGTAATTGCATGTCTTTGCGTCTCTACGCATCACTCATTCTCTAACGAGATGGCTTTGTATAAATTTGGTCTTTCGGTGTGACCTTTAGCTCTTTGGGGTTAAAACATGTTGATAATATTGTCGCAAAATATATCTTCATAGTATTATCCCACTGTAAACTACACCTAGTTTGATAACAAACTACTTGACACAAATGCCCTCTTTTGCTGCTAAAATAGCAGTCATATACTTAACCTTTTGTTGTAGTATCTGTCACAATGTCTTAACTTTGGAACTCATCCAAATCCATTATGGAACTCACTTTCCTTTATATTGTGCCACCCTTAGTTTAGATTGAGATAAACTTAATTTGTACTTTGTGACAAAACTAGTATCAATGTAGTACTTTTACAATGAACTAACCATCTATTTGTCACTTCTACAAATATTATACTCTTAGTTCTTCCAAAAGATCATAATAATATCCTTACTATTGTCCAATGATCATCTTATTTAATCATTCTGGTATATGCTCACAACATTTAGAGCATAGGACATATCTGGATTTGTACATATCACAGTATGATTGATATAAATACTCTTTGTGATTTCATACATCAAGTATCAATCTATACTTGATTATTTGTTTCACTTTACCAAATGTCAATACACTTATATATCATCAACATTGAACTCATTCAATCCTTTCTGTGCGATAAGAACCTCTCTTGTAGTTTCTATATTGAACTCATTCAATATCTTGTCTATGTACTTCTGGAACAACTATATTAGCGTCTATTGATGCCAATTATTTGGGTTTTGCCTAAGTCTTTCATCGGGATGAAATTCTTAATATGTGTTAATAAAAGATACATTATTTCCAATCAACAATATGTCTTCCAAATAATGTATTAAAAACATGTCTTAGCGCTCCCACTTAATTTCTTGCAAATACAAGCATCTTCATCGTCTCTAATGAACTTTTAAACTCCTTTAACAGTTTCATCACAGTGAATATTCCAACTCCGCGATGCTCACTTTAACCATTGAAGTTTGCATATGCTTTTAGCATCCTTTGAATTAACAAAACCCTATGGGCCGTGTTTATGCACACGTCCTAGGTAACCCTTGAACATTGTTTTGAACTCTTTCCCAACATGTTGACTACTTCATAGATGTGAAACATCCATGTCTATTTCTTTATAGATCCAAACACAACTGTAAGGTCTTACACCTTTCTCGAGGGTCCTTCAAGTTCAAAACTTGATTTCTCATGTATGGAACTATCACGGATTTTATGGCTTCAAGCCATTTGATGGAGTCAGGTCCCATCATCGCTTCTTTGCATGTAGTCCGTTCATTATTCTCAAATAATGATTCAACCCTCAAATCTTGGTATTTGATTGTTTACTCGACCTACTTGGTTCAATAGAAACTTTGACCTTCGTAACCACAACCTTTGAGGCACGTGAGCCATGAGCATTGTTGCTGCCTCCGGAACACTTTTCGGCGCTGCGCAACTTTGCACATATAGCTAAGGTTCCTTTAACCTTATCAACGTTCTATTGTCCTCCCACTTATCTTTTCACGAAAAATTCCTTCTCAAAGAAACTTGACGTTCTAAGCGACAAACACTTTTGTCTCCGGTGTTTTATGGAGGAATACTTAACAGTTATTCGAAATAACATACAAAGACAGGTTCATACGACTTTGGTTGTAAACATACTTTTTATGCATAGCATGCCAATGTTTAAGAAAGGACAACTTGGGTTTTATCCCAAACCATAACCTTATATGGTGTCATTTCAGCGGATTATGATGGAGCTCTTTTCAGTGGAAAACGGTAATCTCTAAAGCTTTTAATCTTTAAAATACAATGGCAGTTTTATGAATTATACCTTCGATCTTACCATGTCAAACAAGGTTTAATTACATATCTCGAACGCTCCATACTCTTATGGTGTTTCGGGAAAATGCAAATCCACGGAACGATTCCTTAAATCTTAGGTATTATGCTAAACTTGTAACTCAAATATCTTCCTTTATAATCTTATCATAAACTATTTATATTCTTGTTACAATGATTTTGCACTTCATCTTGAAAATCTTTGAACTTTTCAAATATTTCACACTTCATCCTTATTAAGTAAATATTCATATATTCACTCAAATTTTCGGAGAAAGCACATGAAGTTGAAATCCATCGCTCTTGACTATACATGATGGACTTTGTACAACAATATGTACAATTTCCAATAAGCTAGTCATTCGTTCCTTTTTGGCCTATGAACGAAGTTTTAATTATCTCTAGGAAAGTTCCATAAGCGTCATTTGATCAAAAATCAAAAGACTCCAAAATTCCATCCACATGGAGTTTCTTCATGCTTTCTTTCCAATATAATTTAAACGGCGATGTCACTTCCTAATTGATGTTTCAATCAATTTGTCTTTCGACATTTTTAGCACTAGTTTTATGGATGTGATGTCTCCAACGATATTTGCGAATCCATCTTTTATGGATTACGGCAATTATTTGAACAACCCTTTTGTTCTCATAATACCTGATAAAACAAATCTTTGAAGGCAAGCTTTTGATGTTTAACGAGCAACACAATAACCCTTTATTTGTTCTCGATGAACATCATCACATATTCTTTTGCTAGTTAATTAGGCCATTGTAGTTCATGAATTGTGTTGTTTCGTATGACGATTCATACCAACAAATTCAGTATCAAATACTTGAGAACCACATTGTTTAATAAGCAAAGAATATAGCCATAACATGTATATCATCTATATACTTAAACTGAACAATTCTAGTCTTTTCCTTTCTGCCATATATTTATGAGATTTTCTTCCAATATTTCCTTTTCTGTTTGAAAGAATCTATCAACATCAATAGTGGAGTCATACATATGACATATAGTCCAAAGCGTGTATAGTTAAACACCAATGTCTTTGGACTTGCACTTTGAAGTAGATCACCATCATCAAATGTTTGGTGTTCTTTCGAATTCCTTTCTTTAGTAATCTCTTGGTGTAGTAAATATTTTACCTACATCAAATATTCACCCTTATCATGGAATTATCCATGATCAAGCTACTTTTAGCTTGTAACGGTGTATCGTGAGTATAATGTTGCTCTCCCAAAACTTTTGGAGGTTTAGGACAGCTAGTGTATCCAACCTTTTGCAAATTCTCATCAAATATGAGAACATGACTTTAGCCATATTATACTCTATCATGTTGCAACCAAAACTTTGTTTCAGATATCACAATATCTTCCACAAATCATGGTTTCTGAAACAACTCTTTCAGATCCTTAGATAACCTTGATATTAGGAGAATCCTTTGAATATCAAGAATCATGGAGACAAACATGATACTTATATACTAACACTTGGAATTGTTACTCTTGATTTAATACTAATTATTAAACTTCATGGAGTAACTGAACTTCTTGAAAGTTTGCAATAGGACTTTTAAACTTTAGATTAACACTTCAATATGATACCAGTTCGTAAAGTAACTAACCAGAATTCTATAGTTCTATCATCTCAATTATAACTAAGCGCAAGGTGGTAAACGGATGCCAATGACTACAACAACTATGCAAATTCACTTTGATTTAGTTTATGATAAATTGAGTTCTAATTAATAATTAAATTAATCTAGGTGAACTCCCACTCAAAACAATATCCCTCACATTGTTTTAGTGATCACACGAACCAAATCCACCACATCAAAACCGATCATCACGAGAGTTGATATAGCTTCAATGGCGAACAATCAACATGTTCATCATATCTACTATATGACTCATGCTCTACCTTTCGGTAATCCGTTCCCGAGGCCATGTCATACATGCTAGGCTCGTCAAGATCAAACCTTAGTTTCTGCATGAGCAAATCTGGCTTGCTCACGTTGTATACACTTGCAGAATCTAACACACCGGATCATCACGTGGTGCTTCGAAACAACAAGCTATAGCAACGGTGCTAACTAAGGGTGAACACTTTATGACTTGAAATTCATGTGCATGAGGGATCATCTTATAATGCTACCGTCTTCTACTAAGCAATACAAGATGCATAAAGGATTAACATCACATGCAATTCAATAATATGTGATATGATATGGCCTTTCTTCTTTGTGCTTCCGATCTCCATCTTCAAGCACGAACATGATCTCCATCATCACCGGCATTGCATCAAGGTCAATGACGCTTCTCCATGGTTGTCGTCCACCGGCTTCAACTATTACAACTACTTTGAATAGATACGGGTCTTAACATAAATTAAATACAACCATATGGCTCTGGGTTGCCAACTTACAACAAGGAACATTGCATACATCAAATATAATCACAATCATGGCCATATCACATCATCAGCACACCGCAAAACAAAGTTAGACGCCTCTACTTTCTTTGCATATTTTACGTGGTTTGGGGCTTTCAATAAGTGTCGTTCTAACTTACGAACAAGAACCACAACATTGATACTAGAATTGTTGATCGCCCGTTGTAAATTGGATCTTAACTATGCTAGGAGAAACAGGCAACCGCAAAGCCACTTATGCAATACAAGTTGCATGTCAAGCGTGGAGCAAGTCTCATGAACGATGTCATGTAAGGTTAGCCGGGCGCTTCATCCCAACATACCGCAAGATGCAAAGTACACAAGAAGCAATCGACAATAAAGCATCAACGCCCACAATGACCATTGTGTTCTACTCGCAACAGATCTACATATAGACACGGCTCGATACCCTTTGTAGGGATTCGTAGCATGGAAAACAAAATTTTTCTATCGCATACAAACAAACAAGCCAAGATCTATCTACTAGATTGTAGCAACGAGTCGATGGAATAACTCACCCTCGAAGATTCCAAAGTGTTTAACGATAGCGTATTCTCGGGTGATGTAGTCGCACTTTTCCGATCTCAAGATCGTAGACGATCCTTCCGGCTGCGTTCGGCAACGCTTCATGATCGGTCACACGTTGACTGACGAAGACCTTCCTCTCCCTTGTTCCAAAGAAGCGGAGGTTGTAGCACTCTCCTCGCGATTCCGGCAAAGACAACGGCGTGGTACCGTAAGTAGAGGGGAGATCCCAGGCTTCGCCTTAAGGCGGTGTAGTATGATGGAGTATGAGAGAGCTATTAGTGGTCTAGAGATTAGACACAACAATTAGAAGGCTCTAAACCAAGGCTAGGGCAATTAGAAGATCTAAACCAAACGGCTCTAAACCGGAGATTAGAGGATAGGAACTTGTGTGTCTAGAGGAGGAGGCCCCGCCTCCTTTTATAGGTGGGAGGGCGCCAAGGGAGGGATTCCTCCCAATTCGGCCTTGGTTGGCGGCCAAGCTTGAGGGACTCCTCCCCAAGTCGGTTCCAACCACCTCTTGCTTGTTTCCCACAGCTTCGCTTTAGCCGTTTGACTTTTAAAGCCATTTGACTTTTCTGTTTTAGGATTCAATTTAATCCTTTATTTGGAACAGCAAGAACACTTAGTACATGATGCAATCATTCAATATGTAATGACACATTCATGTACCCTCCTCCCGAGTGCGGACAATCCGAACCTTCTAGAACATTCAGATGAAAACACCTAATCATTCCCGAACTCAAACAGGACTTTCCTTATATGAATCTTATTCTCCTGACCATTCGGATCACCTCGTGATATCCCAGATCCCATCCGAGACTCCGAACAATATTCGGTCTCTTTCTCATAATACCATAACTACTCAAAACAACGTCGAATCCTTAAGTGTGTCTCCCTACGGTTCGTGAATTATGCGGACATGATCGAGACACTTCTCCGAACAATAACCAATAGAGGAATCTGGAAATTCATATGGCTACATATTTCTACGATTACTTTGATCGAATGAACCACTTAAGTACGATACCAATTTCCCTTTGTCTCACGATAGTTTACTTATCCGAGGTTATGATCGTCGGTATCTCTGCATACCTAGTTCAACCTCGTTACCGATAAGTACTCTTTTCTCGTTCCCGTGATATGTGATCCCTTGTGAGCCAGTCGCATGCTTGCAACCTAATTGGATGACATTCCACCGAGAGGGCCTAGAGTATATCTATCCAGCATATGGATGGACAAATCCCACTCTTGATCCATGTGTTTCAACCAATACTTTCCGAACACTCAATGCCACCTTTATAGCCACCCAGTTACGGTGTGGTGTTTGATGTCATCATAGCATCCATCCGGTAAAGGTGATATGCATGATCTCATGGTCGAAGGAATTAGGTTACTATGTATCAGAAAGCATATAGCAATTGAACTATTGAATTGACTTGATCTTTATGCTACGCTTATCTATAGGAGTATGTCCATCACATCATTCTACTAATGATATGATCCTGTTGTTAATAACATCTCTATGTTCATGATCAGGAAACAATGATCATATATTAACCAACAAGCTAGTTTAACAAGAGGCTTTACTAGAGACTCTTTATTTTAGTTTACAAATCACACAAGTATTAATGTTTCCGGTTAATACAATTATAGCATGGTATGTAAACATTTATCATAAGTGTGAAGATATGATAATAACCACTTTATTATTGCCTCTTGGGCATATCTCCAACACACACGCCACACACGCCCGCAGCGATAGCCCCACCCCGGCCCCACCTACTCCCCAGCAACCCACACCGCCAGCCTGGCCCACCTTCGGCCCCACCCCGACAGACCCCACCTCACCCACGTCCTCTTCCTCCTGCCTCGTCTCTCTCCCCGCACCGCCCCTCTCTCATCCGCCGCCTGCCCTCTCCTGACGCCTGGCCAAGCACCACCTCGGCCGCCTCCTCCACCTCGCGTCCACTGAGCCCCGCCGAGCTCCTCTGCTTCTGCACACAGCTCGCCGAGCGCGACCCCACTCGTTTCCCCGCCGGCTGCCGCCTGCCCGCCTGGCGCTTAGCTGGCTTCGGCCAGATCGCTGCCGCCTCCGCCGCGTGTCCTCCTCAACCCGCCGACCAGCGTCTGCCGCCTCCCGACCTCGCCTACCGGCCAAGGCCTCCCGTGCACGCCCGCAACTCGCCTCCTGGCCGCCTCACGCTGACGCCGGCCGCCGCCTCTGCCAACGCCAGGTCCCCGTGAGCGCCCTCGCTGGATCTCGACGACGCCGCCACCCCCCGAGCGCCACCGCGCCCGCCGTCGCCCCTGTTTGCGTCCCCGAGGCCGCCAAGCTCCGTCAGAGCTGCTGCTCCTGGCCGTGGGCTTCCTCTCGCCGGCCTCTGTTCGTCCCTCGTGCCTTCCTCGCCGCGAGCCGCCTCCTCTGCCGGTTCTCCTCCGCGTGACCTCGCCGGCCTCCTCCCGTTCGCGTGTGGTCGCGCCGCGTCGGTGCCGCCGCGTCACGCGGCTCCCTCGCCTGCTGCTTGTTCTCTGCTATTTACGTCCTAGCTCGTGAGCTCCTCTCCACACGTGGCCATTCTCTGTTTGCTGCCCGTAGAGGTTCATACTCCAGCATGCAGTACATGTGTGCCTGCTGTATACTTGTATTTGTATGTTGGTGTAGCTCTGACTGTATCCTTGATCCTTTGTCTATGAGCTTGCCTCCGAAAATTCGTGATGCTACCAAGTCCTTCAAGAGATGTACACGCGACAATCCCGATCTGGAAATATACCCGTCGGATCCGATGAAACCGAAGGTCACCGTCATGGAACGCGAGTTCTCCATCCCGAGAAGCCAAGACCGACTGCTGACGATGCGACCCGAGAGAGTTCGCCATCGATGGCAAAGTCGGAACAACAAGACCTCCGTCATGGAAGCCGCAAGATCCACTTCTGGATTCCGAAGCCCGTTCCCGTCGAGATCCGAAGACCGAACCCCGTGGACCGACATGATCATCGACACGGATACACCGAGTTCTCCATCGTGGACACCAAGGCCGCCGACATGGAACGAAGGACGACAAGCACTGCATCCCGGACGCCAAGATCTCCGCGCGAGACGACAAGACCGACAACATGGCCCGACTACCGCGGATGCGACAAGATCTACTTCCGTTGTCCGAGACCGATCCCGTCGAACCCTGAACCCTGAGACCGACCCCGAACCCCTCGGACCCCAAGATCGTCGAACCCTAATGTGTGACCCTAAGCCCCTATTTTTATAATAATATATACTTGTTGCATATTAAATTGTTCATGCATGCATATTGTCATGTGGTTTGGGGGCCTTATGCCGATTAACCTAATTAAATATGGGTTCCATATGCGGGCAAACCTAGTCGTATATTGGCCCCATTTAAATTTGTGTAGCGAACCGGTGCTATATTTTGCCATGTTCAAACAACATTTAAATTGCGGGGTAGTTAAACAACTTGAACCATTTAATTAATTGTCGGGACCCCGGTTCGCTTAATATTGCCGAATTGCATCGCAGCTTTGCCATGTCATACATCATACATGCATCATGCCCGATCTTCTGTCATAGTATTAAATAGTCCATCTGGTGTTTATTCTAGTGTTTTGCTTCTACGCGGATAAGGCCGTTGAGTTGATGCGAGTGTCGACCCGATCTTCGGTTGAACCTTCGGCAATGTTTTCAAAGAGCATCTCCCTTTCTACCTATCTTACTTTTATAGTATTTATTCCCCTGTTGATCTATTGCTATCCGTGTTGCGATGCTCTAGTTTTCGACGTGATATTCCTTGCAGCCTTATATTGCCTTGGACACATCCAATTACCTGTTGTTTGGTAGATAGTTGGACTTATGCGTCGTAGTCGCTTGCTCAAGTGTCTATGCGTGTCGTCAAGTACCACGCTTGTTGGAGTATTGCCGAGTGTTTATTGTTGGAGATGATCATAACTTTAATTACTGTTAACAACTAAAATTGAAGTAAGTAAGCGAGACACGGTGGGCAATAGATGTTATTTGGTTGTTAACCGTCCACTTGTGTCCTGTAGGACCCCGAGTGCTTGATAATTGTTCCTTGAATATTCGCGCTATCCACATCCGGGAGGATTATGGGACCCCCCCTGAGCCAGAGCTTGATTCAGTCTTATTTCTTGGGGCCACAAACTAGTTTGAGGTTTTATTTACTATTCTGTACCTATGCCATGCTTTTATCGCTTTATTTACGATTGTGCGAGGAGCACCTGTACTGTTTAGGAATTGTGACCCGTTTTCGCGGTATCGACAAGCCCAGTTTTGGGTTCCCAGTCGTTTACAGCCGGCCCCACAAACCTTGAGTCCGTCTCGGAGTCAGCTAACTTCGTTGCGGGTGTACTCAACGGGGTGGCCCCCGGAAATATTTCTGAATCTGGTGATTGCTTTGTCGTGAAAGCCTGGTTGGGTTTTGATTTGGTTTTTCCGAGGTTGATCGAGTGTGTTGCTATTTGTGCACCGCAGGGTAAAACTTTTCAAAGTGTGTCCGCGGTCATGGACGACTTGGAGCACAGTATCTCGATCATAGACAACTATAACTAAAGTAGTGCTATAAATTTGACTTTATAATGACTAGTAATCAGCTTCACTATAATGGAATGGCTAAATAAAACTGCCAACGATTGCTTGCTTGGGTTGTCGCTTGCGACCATTGTATCTGACTAGTAAGTATAGCAACTATAACGGAATGGCTAAATAAAAGTGCCAACAACTGCTGGGTTTTGGGATATCTCATGCTAATTGTATCTGATTAGTAAGTGTTGCAACTACAATGGAATGGTTAAATAAAAGTACCCACTGCTTATTTTATCAGGATGACTATCTATACCTGACTAGTAATTGCTGCAACGATAACTGAATAAGTAAAACTGCCAACGGTGTGAGTTCCTCGGTTGACTTCCTCGTTTGGTCTCGAGAAACACCGGATGGGTATGTTTGGTGGTAGTATCGGGTTGGTTCGAATAGGTCTTTCTTACCCTCTCGATAGCCGCCGGTTGTATCGAGTCTCTATAGGTTGTTTAGTGCATGATGCGCTGCCGCTCGATCCACCATACCTATGTAGGCGAGGACCGAATTCTAGCCTCATTGTGTCGCCTCGATCGACCGCTCTCTCTTTTCCTTTGCCTTTGTCGGCACCCTTTTGTTTAAGCAGGTTTTGAGATCGACGTTAGCGGGTTACCCTTCCGGCTTGGCCTGGGCAGGGTTATGGACGCCATTGGTTATTCTTCAGGGCTCTTAGCCCCGTTTGCATCTTGTCCGTAGTCGGACGATCTATCGTTCTCAAGGTGATTTGGATCTTTGTATATTATATCTGTATTCTTGACTCTTTGAGTCGCTGTTGCATATATCTGTTCTGTGGGTCCCATCGAGGACTGTTGTCTAATGTTATTACTTCGTTTTCCACCCGCACGAAAGTGCCTGGTGGGCACCTTTGAATCGTTTTTATGCGGGTTTGGCGAGTTTTGCTAAAACTTGCATAGGGTCGATTCTGAGGGTGTTACAGAGTAAGATAGGTAGAAAGGGGGAGATGCTCGCCTGAAAACATTGCCGAAGGTTCAACCGAAGATCGGGTCGACACTCGCATCAACTCAACGGCCTTATCCGCGTAGAAGCAAAACACTAGAATAAACACCGGATGGACTATTTAATACTATGACAGAAGATCGGGCATGCTGCATGTATGATGTATGACATGGCAAAGCTGCGATGCAATTCGGCAATATTAAGCGGAACCGGGGTCCTGACAATTAATTAAATGGTTCAAGTTGTTTAACTACCCCGCAATTTAAATGTTGTTTGAACATGGCAAAATATAGCACCGGTTCGCTACACAAATTTAAATGGGACCAATATACGACTAGGTTTGCCCGCATATGGACCCCATATTTAATTAGGTTAATCGGCATAAGGCCCCCAAACCACATGACAATATGCATGCATGAACAATTTAATATGCAACAAGTATATATTATTATAAAAATAGGGGCTTAGGGTCACACATTAGGGTTCGACGATCTTAGGGTCCGAGGGGTTCGGGGTCGGTCTCAGGGTTCAGGGTTCGACGGGATCGGTCTCGGACAACGGAAGTAGATCTTGTCGCATCCGCGGTAGTCGGGCCATGTTGTCGGTCTTGTCGTCTCGCGCAGAGATCTTGGCGTTCAGGATGCAGTTCTTGTCGTCCTTCGTTCCATATCGGCGGCCTTGGTGTCCACGATGGAGAACTCGGTGTATCTGTGTCGAAGATCATGTCGGTCCACGGGGTTCGGTCTTCGGATCTCGACGGGAACGGGCTTCGGAATCCAGAAGTGGATCTTGCAGCTTCCATGACGGAGGTCTTGTTGTTCCGACTTTGCCATCGATGGCGAACTCTCTCGGGTCGCATCGTCAGCAGTCGGTCTTGGCTTCTCGGGATGGAGAACTCGCGTTCCATGTCGGTGACCTTCGGTTTCATCGAATCCGACGGGTATATTTCCAGATCGGGATTGTCGCGCGTGTACATCTCTTCACAAGGACTTGGTAGCATCACCGGGTACTCGACATGGCAAGCTCATAGACAAAGGATCAAGGATACAGTCAGAGCTACACCAACATACAAATACAAGTATACAGCAGGCACACATGTACTGCATGCTGGAGTATGAACCTCTACGGGCAACAAACAGAGAACGGCCACGCGTGGAGAGGAGCTCACGAGCTAGGACGTGAATAGCAGAGAACAAGCAGCAGGCGAGGGAGCCGCGTGACGCGGCGGCACCGACGCGGCGCGACCACACGCGAACGGGAGGAGGCCGGCGAGGTCACGTGGAGGAGAACTGGCAGAGGAGGCGGCTCACGGCGAGGAAGGCACGCGGGACGAACAGAGGCCGGCGAGAGGAAGCCCACGGCCAGGAGCAGCAGCTCTGACGGAGCTTGGAGGCCTCGGGGACGCAAACCGGGGAGGCGGCGGCGCCGAGATCCGCGAGATGCTACCACGGGACCGGCGTGCGAGGGCCAGGCGAGCACGGCGTCCGCGGAGGCGGCTGGAGGGAGGCGAGTGGCGGGCGTGCACCGAGGCGCGGCCGGCAGCGGTAGGCGAGTCGGGGAGGCGACGGGCAGCGGGTTGCAGGAGGACACCGCGCGAGGCGACAGCGATGCGGCCGAGCCCGCTGGTGGCGAGACGGAGGCGAAGCGCGCCAGCGGGGAAACGAGGTCCGCGGCGCCAGCGCCGGGCGGCGGTCTGGCCGGGCGAAGGAAACAGAGGAGCTTCGGGGCTCACGGACGCGAGGTGGAGTAGGGCCGGAGGTGGTGCTTGGCGGCTTGAGGAGAGGGGCCCAGCGAGCGGATGAGAGAGGGGCGGTGCGGGGAGAGAGACGAGGCAGGAGGGAGAGGACGGTCTGTCGGGGTGGGGCCGAAGGTGGGCCAGGCTGGCGGTGTGAGTTGCTGGGGAGTAGGTGGGGCCGGGGTGGGGCTGTCGCTGCGGGCGTGTGTGGCGTGTGTGCTTGGGCCAGGGAGGGTGTGGGCCAGGGGGAAGAGAGAGAGGGGGGATGGGGTGTGGATTGGTGAGGTGGATGAGCCTAGGATGAGGTGGAGGGGACGGTGAGCTGGAGGGAGGGGATTGGTGGGTAGAATTAGGGTAGGTAGGAAAGGAATTAGACAGGCTGGTTTGTACTGGGGGTGGCCGACTGGGTCGGATCGGCCCGGTTGGCTGCCCCCTAAAAATAGTTGAATATTTTATTTATTTAAAACAGGTCTTTGCAAACCGTTGGCCGACAAAACAAAATAATCCGGAGACCCGGGTTTTGTGTTTGAACAAAGACGGGGCGTTTAGAAAACAAAAATAGGTTTTTCCGAAATTAGTTTTATGCAAGCAAATGCAAGATGATGACGATGCTCGAATGCAATGTGGCATGATGACATGAGCATGCGGTCATGACGATGCAATGCACAAAAACGACGCGATTTTCTAGTAGTGATTTTGCGGGATGCCATAACCCACAGGTCCCAGGATCGAAACCTGGCTCTGATACCAATTGTAACTACCTCGGTGAATTACGCTCCTAGATACAAGCCTGGATGAGCGGAAATGGTTGAAATAGTACGGTGGGGCCAAATGCCACTCACAGGTAGACCTTTCGGCCGTCCCAACCATTTCCAATCATCGGGACAAGTGCAGGCGGCGAATCGGCGAAGGATCAACTACATACACAAATGAGTATGTATGCAAGCCACCATACAATAGTACATCAGAGCCATTCCATCTAAAAAGAAAGGAAATATAGCAACGCCATACGGCAAGATTCAAATGTCCTAGATAGATATAATAGTTTAGGATATCTCCTCATACATCACACAACAGAGTATCAGGCGGAAGCGGCAAACAAGATCCGAGTACAGATAAGAAGCAAATCGGCATAAGATGCCCCATAAATAAGCACATCCCGCCCACAGATCTCACGGATCCCCGTTCCCGGAATCTCTACACCGAACGATCGTTGCCCACATCATTCGCCTCCTCCACCCAGTATCCATCTTGTGAGTGTACCTGTTCATCTGAACCAAATAATTTATCGTGTGAGACCCTAGGGGTACTCAGCAAGTCTTTATGCCTCTAAAGGGGACACAACCTGGGGTGACGCAATTGCAGCAAAAGATAAACCCTAACAGTTCTCAGATACTCGCTAACCATCCGCCTAACCAAAGATAGACGGATGTCCGTGAATTAATGACAGCAGTTATAACAAGAATATCCAGATCCATCCTCCTCCTCGCTACCAACGAGGAAGCTTTTAACAACCCCCCCATCCGTTGGCAATTTTATCAACCATTCCATGAGTGTTGCACTAATTACTAGTTAGTTACTTAGTAAAATTAAAGGGGTACTTTAGTTATGCTTGTCTATGATCGAGAAACTGTGCTCCAAGTCGTCCATAACCGCGGACACGGCTTTCAGAAAGTTTTACCGCAGGGGTGCACAAATAGCAACACACACTCGATCAACCTCGAAAACCAAATCAAAACCCAACGAGGCCTTCACGACAAAGCAATCACAGATTCAGAATATTTGAGGCCACCCCATTAAGTATACCATAACGGTTAGATGACTTGAGATGACTCAAGGTTTGTGGGTCAGAAACGATCGGGAACCCAAAGTGGCTGGGCTTGTCGATACCGCAAAACGGGTCACAATTCCTAACAGACAAGTGCTCCTCGACAATCGTAAATAAAGCGTAGCATGGCATAAGTACAGGATAGTAAATAAAACCTCAAACTAGTTTGTGGCCCCAAGAAATAAGACTGAATCAAGCTCTGGCTCAGGGGGGTCCCATAAGCCTCCCGGATGTGGATAGCGTGAATAATCAAGGAACATGAATCAAGTACTCGGGGTCCTACGGGACACAAGTGAGCAGGAAAAACCAAATAGCAGATATTGCTCACCGGTGCCACTTTCATTAGTTATCCCATTACTACTCGTTAAGTTGTTTAGGTACCTCGTTATCCATCGACTCTCACATACCCTACACATGTTGTTTCTACGACTGCATGGCTCAAACAACTCGTAGTAATGGCTCCTGGGAGGGAGGAACAAGCTTGGTGGGGTTTAAAAGTAAAGGCTATGCAATACTTGGGATTCAGTTTAATGCAATCGCGACTCAATGATGCAAGAATAAGATAGAGGCAATAGGTACTATATGTATGCAAGCATGTGGTAGTGCTTGCTCGGCAACTCAGTTGAAGCGAGAGAAGGATCAGGTAGTGCTCGGTTCTCTTGATATATCCCCGCCTTCGTCTATTCGAAGAAGAACCAAACAAACAAGGGCCAACATAAATAAAGTGCACAAGCACAAGAATAAAATGCGACAAGCAAACAATCATGCCATGATGAATGATGCACAATTTGCATGGCAATAAAGTAGCATGGCATGAGTGAGGTGTAGATTACAAGAAATAAACATTTTATTGAGTTTTGGTCACCTTTTATCCTCATATTAGTTGTTGTTTACATTATATTTATATGATGCATGCTGCAAAACAGAACATGGAATGCATAAACAGAAAGGTCTCGTCCAGCTGATCATTGTAGACATATCATTTGTTAAATTTGGAGTTATAAATCAAAAGTTATTAATTAATTAAGGTGAGGGGCATTTTATTGTAATTTAATTCAACTTGGAAAATTAAAGTTCTCAAACAATAATTTGAATGGCATATTTGAAATCCTCACATTTTTCTGATTCAAAAACATATATTACATGTATTATTTGGGTTTATAATTTAAAAGTTATTGAAAAACAGATTTAAAGTTTGAATTTAGATTAATTTTAAAAAGGTTTGAATTTAAACAGATACACAGAATACTTTTCTTACTCGGCCCAGACTTAGCCACAGCGCAGTGGGGCCAGATGGCGAGGACCCACGTGATGGAGGCTGGGGGACCACGTGGCACAATGAGGATTGCGGTTGGGGCACGGAAAACTAGGGTGCTTTTGTAAAAGAACACACCACGATGTGGGGCTCAAGGGGACTGCGGGTTGATGCAACACAAAGAGAGGGAGTTTTCTGTAAACGGCCACGGCGAGGATGGGGAGCGCGGGTTGAGGAACCTAAAGGCCGGGAGCCTTTTTGCAAAATGCCAGACATGCATGTGGGTCCGGAGGTCGCGTTTGAGGAAAACTAAAAGGAAGGGGTTTTTCTGTAAAACGGCACCGTGCCTTTTTTTTCTTCTTCTCTGCGCGCGTCTGGCGCAGCCGAGGCGGGCGCCGAACCCGCTGACGCGTCTTGTGCAGAGGCGGAGCACCACCGCCCGGGGCTTGGTGTCGTGGAGGATGCGCGCCTAGGTGAGGTGTCTGCGCGCGGCGCCGGCAGCGACATCGCCGGCAAGACGCGTGTTCGATTTAAACGCAAGGCGTTCCCAGGAAACGACGACGAGGCGGACCTTGTCAGGGAGGGGGAGAGGCTCACCGCGGGCTCGATGGCGGGCTCTGATCGGCAGGCGTGCAGCCGATCAGCGACGAGGCAGGGGCCGAGCGAGCTAGGGTTTGCGTCGGGCTCGCGCTGGGGCAGGGGTGCTGGGGCTTCCTCTTCGCGTCTCCGTGTACGGGGCTGCTGCAGGGGGACTCCGTGTACTCCTCGATCGCCTCCACGTCGCTCTCGTCGCCTGGTACGGTGTGGCCGAGAGGAGGCCGAGGGTGTAGACAGTGGCGATGGAGAAGAAAGGAGGAGAGGGCAGGGCGCCCTTGGGGTAGATCTGGGGTAGCTGGGCGAGGCAGAGAGGTGGTGAGGGAGAAGATAAGGACGGGGCAGAAGAGGGGTGCCGTGGGGAGTGGGGTAGATGGGAAAAGGTGGCCTCGGTGCCACCTTTCTCTCCTCCTCCTCCTCACGTGCATGGGTCGGCCAGGACAGGGAGAGGGCAGGTAGGTCTGGGGGAGGGGCTGCCAGGTGGGCCAGGGAGCTCGGGGCCAAGGAGGCAGGGCAGGCTCGGGCTAGAGGGGCCCCTATGGCATAGAGAGAAAAAGGGAGAGGGAGGAGTAGCCTCGGGTTAGAGCTAGGGTTAGATGGGGTGGTTAGGTTAGGGTTTGGTATAGAGGTAGCTAGGTGGTTGTAAGGAGTGGAGAGGGGAGGTGGTCGGGTTAGGGTTTTAGTTTAGTTTAGGGGTGATATGGTAGATGATGTTAGGGGTAGGTGTTTAGGTCTAGGTTTTTGGAGTAGAGAGGAGGGTGTAGAGAGAGAGGAAGAGATGAGAGAGGGGGTTAGGGTTGGATTAGGGTATGGGGTTCCCATAGAATAGAAAGAGAGGAAGAAGGAGGTAGCTTAGGGCTTGTTTTGATAAAGTTTAAGCAAAATCAAACAAGACCAAGCCAAAAGGAGGGAGGGATGGAAAAATGATAATTCTCTCAAAAATTCCAATAAAATCCAAATGACAAGCAAAAAGGTGGTTCTTGCATGGCCCATGCAGAATATTTATTGCTATGATGATTCTTGTGAAAACAATATTGTTGCATGGCATTACTAGTTTGCATTCCCAAAATTTGGAATAAAGGCCAAGCAAAAGAACTTAAAGGACAATCCCAGATGGAGTAGATGGAAATGATCACATTTGAATAGAAGTGGAACTTGCTAGTGTGTATGTGCCACTAGGTATTGAGTAAGCCCAAAAATATTCCAACATGATAATATCCCCAAAACAACACATATGGAAGCTAGACAAAGGCTCCACTCACAAGGCATGCAAAGGTGGCCATGTGGCTCTCATATATCAATAATGTGAAAACATAATGATGCCAAGATGAGAGCATGTGGAAAAGAATTGGATCCATTCCAACCCACATGAGTTAGAGGTAAACCAAATAAGTTGCAATGCTCATATATGGTGGAATGGTGGAATGATGGGGTGATGACAAGAAAGGTGGTGGAGTTAATAAGAGATATGCCCCCAACTCAACTTGGGCATTAAACAATATATCAAGAACCAAATACAATATCAAGAGGCAAATACAATTTACCATGCCTATGAGAGAAGAACCAAATCACAAAGGTTTTGTATGATGCTCAAAAGTAAGGTGGCATGATGACATGAGCATGATATGATGATGATGCAACATTTATATGTAGGAAGTAGTCATTAGGGCATGCATGTATCTTCTGAACCTCTAAACCTAGAGGCTTCTTTGCTTCGTACGTACTGGCGAGCAATTCTTCATCATTTTCAGTAACTTTTCAAATGAGGAGTCAGGTATAGCACACTCAGCCTTCCATCGCAGCAATTCCAGTGTGTTGCCCAACTTTTTCAGACAATTTTCGCAATTTGGGTACAACAACTTTTGATGATCCTCTAACATGTGATTGAACTTCTCCCTATACTTTTCAGTTTTACAATCTCATCGTGCATCGACAATGGTCCGACCAAGATCATTAGCGGGTTCATCATGTGTCTCTTCTTCATCCTCCCCTTCAGCATCCCCCATGGAAGTATCTCCGTGAAGGGTTTTGCAGCATAGTAAATCAAAAAAATTCTATGGATGCGAACGGGAAAGACAAGATCTAATCTAGGAGATGCAAACAACGAGGGGGAATAGATGAGATCTTCATACCCTTGAAGATTCGCACAGCGGAACGCTCAACGGAACGTGGTTGATGTAGTAGTACTATCTTCTCCTCCTCACGATCCGATCTGATCCAACACCGCAAGTTGCGATGCCTCCGAGAGATACACACGTACGGCACCTCGACGTCTCCTCCTTTATCGGTCCAGCAAGTGGGGTGGAGAGATAGATTGGATCTACAACAGGACGGCGTGGTGCAAAGGTGGATATTTTCTGCGGCAGGGCTTCGCCTACGCGCAGTCGGGAGAGAGAGAGATCTGGAGGGCAGCAGTACGGCGGCTAGGGTTGAAGGAGTGGGGAAGGAGGGCTGCGCCCCTGCCCTCTATATATAGGGGGATGTACGGACCCCTTGGCCCCTCCTCCAAGCCCTAGGGCGGCGGCCCCAAGGGTTGGAGTGGGGGGCAAGTTTTCCCCCTCCTTCTAGAAGGTTTCCCTAGGGTTTTGGCCGGCTGGGCCTATGGGGCCTTGTGCCCCTGGCCCAATGCGGCCAGGGCACTCCCTCGTAGGCCCACGCCCCCTCCCGACAAGTGGGGCCACATTGGTCCCACTCCAGAAGGTTCTAGAAGCTTCCGGTACAATACCGAACAATCCGAAACAATTCCGAAATCCAAAAACTGCTTTTCCTTATATGAATCTTATTCTTCGGACCATTCCGGAACCTCTCGTGACGTCCTGGATCTCATCCGAGACTCCGAACAAAAACTCATAAACCAATTATCCATTTTATCCTAGCATCAAGACACATTAAGTGTGTGACCCTACGAGTTCGAGAATATGCAGACATGATCTTCTATCAATAATCAACAGCGGGGTCTGGAAACCCATATTGACTCCCACAAATTCATCGATGATCATATTGGATCAACCACGATGCCAGGATTCAATTAATCCCATATATATTCCCTTCGTCACGCGATATTTTACTTGCCAGAGATTCGATCGTCGGTATCGGCATACCTAGTTCAATCTCGTTCACAGCAAGTACTTTACTCGTTCCGTAATCCGATATCACTTTATGATTAACTCCTTAACCACGTGCTTGCAAGCGGTGTTGATATCGATTACCGAGTGGGCCCAAAGTATATCTCTCCGACTTGGGAGGGACAAATCCCATCTCGATACATACAACCCAACAAGTACTTTCCGATCACCTGGGAGACACCTTTATGATCACCCTCTCATAGGATGACATTTGATGACCTCAAAGCTTTCTTCCGATACCAGGGAGTTGCATTATCTCATGGTCTAAGGAATACAATATTTGACATAAGAAAAAGCTTCGCAAAGATGAACACGATGACACGATCTAATTGCTCTGCTTGATTTGGGTCTGTCCATCATATCATTCTCCCAATGATATGATCTCATTATTAATCGACAACTCATGTCTATGGTTAGGAAACCTTAACCATCATTAATCAATGAGCTAGTCCATAGAGGCGTACTAGGGACACGACGTTGTTCATAAACCACACAAGTATCAAAGTTTCCGCTTAATACAATTCTAGCATGGAATATAAACTTTATCATGAACAAGAATTATAATAATAACATCTTTATTATTGCCTCTAGGGAATAATTCCAACAGTCTCCCACTTGCACTAGAGTCAATAATCTAGTTTAAATCTGGCAACAATCTAACACCCATGGCACTAAGGTGCTGATCATGTTTTGCTCGTGGAAGAGGTTTAGTCAACGGATCTGCGACATTCAGATCCGTATGTACTTTCCTAATCTTCAGATCTCCATCTGTTATATAATCTCGAATTATATGAAACTTGCGGTTGATATGCTTGGTCTTTGGATGATATATTGGTTCCTTAGCCAGTGCTATGGCGCTAGTGTTGTCACACAATATCTCTAGTGGGTCCAAGGCACTTGGAACCACACCAAGCTCAGTGATGAAGTTCCTGATCCAAACTCCTTCACTTGACGCTTCTGCAGCAGCCATGTATTCCGCTTCTACTGTAGATCCCGCGATCACGCTTTGCTTGCAGCTTCTCTAGCTCACAGCTCCTCCATTCAAAATATAAATGTATCTTGTCTGAGATTTAGAATCATCCTTGTCGGTGTAAACTAGCCGACGTAACCTTTTCTGACGAGTTGTTCATCACCTCCATAGACTAAGAACATTTCTTTAGTCCTATTTAAATACTTTAGGATGTTCTTCACTGTCCAGTGTTCCACTCGGATCACTTTGGTATCTCGTCGGACTAAGAGCATTGGACACATCCGTCTAGTACACAAAGATGGCATACATGATAGAACCTATGGCCGAGGCATAAGGCACTTTGCTCATAGCTTCTCTATCGTTATCAGAATGGGACATTGAGCCTTGCTCAATATCTTACCTGACAACATAGGCACTGAACCTTTCTTTGCCTTATCCATTCTGAACCTTTTCAGAACTTTGTCTAGGTATGTACTTTGGCTTAAAGCTATCAGGCGTCTTTGTCTATCTCTATAGATTTTGACGCCCAATATATAAGCAGCTTCCCCTAGGTCTTTCATTGAAAAACATTTGTTCAAATAACTCTTCACATCGTTAAGCATGTCAATTTCATTTCCGATAATCAATATGTCATCCACATATAGTACCAAAAATGTCACAGAGCTCCCACTCACTTTTTTGTAGATACAAGCTTCGTAGCAATTTGGAACAAATCCAAAGATCTTGATCACTTGATCAAAACGAAGGTTCCAACTCCGAGATGCTTGCTTCAGTCCATAAATGGAACGCTGAAGTTTGCACACCTTATCAGCATCCTTAGGATCGACAAAACCTTCGGGTTGCATCATATACAACTCTTCATTAATGTTGCCATTGAGGAATGCAGTCTTGACAGCCATCTGCCATATTTCATCATCATGAAACGCATCAATTGCTAATAAAATCCAAATGGACTTAAACATCTCTACGGGAGAGAAAGTCTCATCATAGTCAACACCTTGAACTTGTCGAAAACCTTTCGCGACAAGCCGTGCTTTATAGACAGTAACATTACCATCCGCGTCCGTTTTCTTCTTGAAAATCCATTTGCACTCAACGGCCTTTCGGTCGCTAGGATGGTCCACCAAAGTCCATACTTGGTTTTCTCTCATGGATCCCAATTCGGATTTCATGGCCTCTAGACATTTCTCAGAGTCAGGGCTCATCATTGCTTCCTCATAGTTCGCAGGTTCACTGTTGTCTACTAACAAGATAGTTAAGACAGGGTTGCCGTACCACTCAGGAGGGGCACGCGACCTTGTCGACCTGCGACGTTCAGTAGTAGCATCGTCTGAAGCTTCATGATCCTTGTCATTAGCTTCCTCTATTGTTGGTGCAGACGGCACTGGAACAATTTCAGGTGCTGCGCTACTCTCCAACTCAAGAGAAGGTTCAATAACCTCGTCTAGCTCTACTTTCGTCCCACTCACTTCTTTCGAGAGAAACTCCTCAAGAAAGGATCCGTTCTTTGCGACAAACACTTTGCCTTTGGATCTGTGATAGAAGGTATACCCAATAGTTTCCTTAGGGTATCCTATGAAGACACATTTCTCCGCTTTGGGTTCGAGCTTGTCCGGCATCAACTTCTTGACGTAAGCTTCGCATCCCCAAACTTTAAGAAACGACAACTTAGGTTTAGCACCAAACCACAGTTCATACGGTGTCGTCTCAACAGATTTAGATGGTGCCCTATTTAAAGTGAATGCAGCGGTTTCTAATGCATAACCCCAAAATGATAACGGCAAATCTGTAAGAGACATCATTGATCGCACCATATCTAATAGAGTTCAATTCCGGAGTTCAGACACACCATTGCGCTGTGGTGTTCCGGGTGGCGTGAGTTGCGAAACGATTCCGCTTGCTTTAAGATGCGTGAGAAAATCATAACTCAAATACTCATCTCCACGATCAGATCGTAGAAATTTAATTTTCCTGTTATGATGGTTTTCCACTTCGTTCTGAAATTCTTTGAACTTTTCAAATGTTTCAGATTTATGTTTCATTAAATAGATATACCCATATCTACTTAAGTCATCAGTACAAGTGAGAAAGTAGCGATAACCACCACGCGTCGAAACACTCATTGGTCCGCATACATCGGTATGTATGATTTCCAACAAGTCCGTTGCTCGCTCCATTATACCGGAGAACGGGGTTTTGATCATCTTGACCATGAGGCATGGTTCGCACGTGTCAAATGATTCAAAATATAGAGACTCCAAAAGTCCATCAGAATGGAGTTTCTTCATGCGTTTTACATCAATATGACCTAGACGACAGTGCCACAAATAAGTAGAATTATCACTATCTACTTTGCATCTCTTAGCCTCAATGTTATGGATGTGTGTTTCATTGCTTTCGAGATTCAGAAGAAATAAACCATTCATAGCAGGTGCATGACCATAAAAGATGTTACTCATATAAATAGAACAACCATTATTCTTCGATTTAAATGAATAACCGTCTTGCAATAAACACGATCCAGATATGATGTTCATGCTCAACTTAGGCACATAATAACATTTATTAAGGTTTAAAACTAATCCCGAAGGTAAAACTAAGGAGAGCGTGTCGACGGCCATCACATCAACTTCTTGATCTGGTGAAGTTAGACCCATTGTTTCTAAGCTTTTCCTTCTCAGCAAAAACGTTGAAGTTGAAGTTGGATTTGGCCATGTGATCTACAGTATTTGCAAGTACAATTTAGACTATGTTCATGATAACTAGTTCAACTTAATCAAATTACTAGATGAACTCCCACTAAATTCAACATCCCTCAAGTTGTTTAGTGAACATGATCCAAATTCACCACACCTAATCCGATCTTCACGAGAAGAGATGTGGTTTCAATGGTGGACAACAAAGTGTCGATCATATCATTCATATGACTCATGCTTAACCTTTCGGTTCGTGTGTTCCGAGGCCATGTGCATACATGCTAGGCTCACAAGTCAAACCAAGTATTTCCGCGTGTAAACTGCTAGCACCCGTTGTATGTGAACGAGAGTTTATAGCACCCGATCATCACGTGATGCTTGAACACGGCGAACTTTCGAATAAAGTGCATACATGGGGAGAACACAGTTTTATCTTGATCTTTAAGTGAGGAATCATCTTATAATGCTACCGTCGCGATCTAAGCATAATAAGATACATAAAAGGATAAACATCACATGCATATAATTTTATGTTATATAGTATAGCCAATCTCTGTGCAATGATCTCCATCTTGTGCGTGCCAGCATGATCTCCATCACTCCACCATGATTGCCTCCACCACGAATAGCAACTACAACTATTGCTAATTGCTTAGCGATAAAGTAAAGCTATTACATGGCGTATAAGAAGTTGACACACAGGTCATACACCATTATAAAGACAACCATATGGCTCCTGCCGGTTGTGTACTCATCGACATGCAAGTCGTGAAACATTACAAAACATGATCATTGCATACAACATACACATCACATCTTGGGCCATACCATATTACAGAAACACTCCCTGCAAAAACAAGTTAGACGCCTCTACTTTCTTGTTGCATGTTTTACGTGGCTTATGGGAGTAACAATCTAAGAACGATTCTTACCTACAGAAAGCCACAACGGTGATATTATGGTTGCCAACATCCGGTGTAAATCCCATGACAACTATAGTGAGAGAAACTGGCATCCACCAGCCGCATGTGTGGAACAAGCCACACGTCAAGTGAGCGGTCTCATGAACGAGGTCGCAGAAGTTGGCCTGGACCGCTTCGATCTCACTATCCCGCGTCATAAGAAGTACACAAACAAGAGGCTTCACATAGAAAACATCAACGCCCGCAACAAGCATGTTGCGTTCTACTCGTGAAACACATCTACGCATAGATCTAGCTCTGATACCACTAAAGGGTTTCGCAGCATAGTAAATCAAAAAAAATCTACGGATGCGAATGGGAAAGCCAAGATCTAATCTAGGAGATGCAAACAACAAGGGGGAATAGATGAGATCTTCATACCCTTGAAGATTCGCACAGCGGAACGTTCAACGAAACGTGGTTGATGTAGTCGTACTAGATTATCCTCCTCGCGATCCGATCCGATCCAACACCGCAAGTGGCGATGCCTCCGAGAGATACACACGTATGGCACATAGACGTCTACTCCTTTCTCGGTCCAGCAAGTGGGGTGGAGAGATATATTGGATCTACAACACGACGGCGTGGTGCAAAGTTGGAGAGTTTCTGCGGCAGGGGTTCGCCTACGCGCAGTCGGGAGAGAGAGATCTGGAGGGCAGCAGTATGGCGGCTAGGGTTGAAGGATTGGGGGAGGAGGGCTGCGCCCCTGCCCTTTATATATAGGGGGCTGGCCGGCCCCCTTGTCCCCTCCTCCAAGCCCTAGGGCGGCGGACCCAAGGGTTGGAGTGGGGGGCAAGTTTTCCCCCTCCTTCTAGAAGGTTTCCGTAGGGTTTTGGCCGGCTGGGCCTATGGGGCCTTGTGCCCCTGGCCCAATGCGTCCAGGTCACGCCCTCGTAGGCCCATGCCCCCTCCCGACAAGTGGGGCCACATTGGTCCCACTCCGGAAGGTTCTAGAAGCTTTCGGTACTGTCAAAACAATCCGAACAATCCAAAACTGCTTTCCCTTATATGAATCTTATTCTCCGGACCATTCTGGAACCTCTCGTGACGTCCTGGATCTCATCCGAGACTCCGAACAAAAACTCATAAACCAATTACCATTCTATCCTAGCGCCGAGACACGTTAAGTGTGTGACCCTACGGGTTCGAGAATATGCAGACATGATCTTCTATCAATAATCAACAGCGGGGTCTGGAAACCCATATTGACTCCCACACATTCATCGATGATCATATTGGATGAACCACGATGCCAGGATTCAATTAATCCCATATATATATATTCCCTTCGTCACGCGATATTTTACTTGCCCGAGATTCGATCGTCGGTATCGGCCTGTTGGAATTATGCCCTAGAGGCAATAATAAAGATGTTATTATTATAATTCTTGTTCATGATGAAGTTTATATTCCATGCTAGAATTGTATTAAGCGGAAACATTAATACTTGTGTGGTTTGTGAACAACACCGTGTCCCTGGTACGCCTCTAAGGACTAGCTCATTGATCAATGATGGTTAAGGTTTCCTAACCATAGACATGAGTTGTCAATTGATAATGAGATCATATCATTGGGAGAATGATATGATGGACATACCCAAACTAAGCGAAGCAATTAGATCGTTTCATCGTGTTCA
Source organism: Avena longiglumis (assembly GCA_030063025.1). Classification (NCBI taxonomy): domain Eukaryota; kingdom Viridiplantae; phylum Streptophyta; class Magnoliopsida; order Poales; family Poaceae; genus Avena; species Avena longiglumis. Next base: position 43,597,432 of record CP125978.1, read on the forward strand.
TCTTTGCGAAGCTTTTCCTATGTCAAATATTGTATTCCTTAGACCATGAGATAATGCAACTTCCTGGTACCGGAAGAAAGCTTTGAGGTCATCAAACGTCATCCTATGAGAGGGTGATCATAAAGGTGTCTCTCAGGTGATCGGAAAGTATCTGTTGGGTTGTATGTATCGAGATGGAATTTGTCCCCCCAGGTCGGAGAGATATACTTGGTCCCACTTAATCGATATCAACACCGCTTGCAAGCATGTGGTTAAGGAGTTAATCACAAAGTGATATCGGATTACGGAACGAGTAAAGTGATTGCTGTGAACGAGATTGAACTAGGTATGATGCACCGACGATCGAATCTCGCAAGTAAAATATCGCGAGACGAAGGGAATATATATGGGATTGATTGAATCCTGGCATCGTGGTTCATCCGATATGATCATCGATGAATGTGGGAGTCAATATGGGTGCCTGCACCCACTGTTGATTATTGATAGAAGATCATGTCGCATATTCTCGAACCCGCAGGTCACACACTTAACGTATCTCGACGCTAGGATAGATTGGATAATTGGTTTATGAATTTTTGTTCGGAGTCTCGGATGGGATCCGGGATATCACGAGAGGTTCCGGAATGGTCCGGAGAATAAGATTCATATAAGGCAATGCAGTTTTTTTGGAGTTCGGAATTGTTCCGGGTTAATCGGTATTGTACCGGAAGCTTCTAGAACCTTCCGGAAGGGGACCAACGTGGCCCCACCTTCCGGGAGGGGGCATGGGCCTATGAGGGAGTGTCCTGGCCGCATTGGGCCAGGGGCACAAGGCCCCATAGGGCCCAGCCGATCCTAGATAAGTTTAAACTAGAGATAGGATTTCTAGATAAGGGAGAGTTTAAATCGTTTAAACTAGAGATAGGATTTCTAGATAAGGGAGAGTTTAAATTGTTTAAACTAGAGATAGGCTTGGAGGAGGGGCAAGGGCTGGCCGCCCCTCTATATATAGAGGGTGGTGCGCCTCCCCACACACACCTTCCTCCAAGCCCTAGCAGCCTTGCTACCTTCCTCTCTCCCTCCCGATTGTTTAGGCGAAGCCCCAGCAGAAATACTCCACCATACACACCACGCGTCGTGTTGTAGATCCAATCTATCTCCACCATACTCGCTGGTCCGGAGGAAGGAGGAGACGTCGAGTCTTTGCGTGTGCATCTCACGGAGGCACCGCCACTGGTGCTAGATCGGATCGGATCGCGAGGAGGAGAAGCGAGTACGACTACATCACCCACGTTCCGACGAACGTTCCGTTGTGCGAATCTTCAAGGGTATGAAGATCTAATCCAATCTCTCTCGTTGTTTGCATCTCCTAGATTAGATCTTGGCTTTCCCTCTGTTCGCTCCGTAGAAAATTTTGATTTACTATGCCGCGAAACCCTTCACGGCATACCTAGTTCAATCTCGTTCACAGTAAGTACTTTACTCGTTCCGTAATCCGATATCACTTTGTGATTAACTCCTTAACCACGTGCTTGCAAGCGGTGTTGATATCGATTCCGAGTGGGCCCGAAGTATATCTCTCCGACTTGGGAGGGACAAATCCCATCTCGATACATACAACCCAACAAGTACTTTCCGATCACCGAGAGACCTTTTATGATCACCCTCTCATAGGATGACGTTTGATGACCTCAAAGCTTCTTCCGATACTGTGGAGTTGCATTATCTCATGGTCTAAGGAATACAATATTTGACATAAGAAAAAGCTTGCAAAGATGAACACGATGACACGATCTAATTGCTCGCTTGATTTGGTATGTCCATCATATCATTCTCCCAATGATATGATCTCATTATTAATCGACAACTCATGTCTATGGTTAGGAAACCTTAACCATCATTAATCAATGAGCTAGTCCATAGAGGCGCATTACTAGGGACGACGTTGTTCATAAACCACACAAGTATCAAAGTTTCCGCTTAATACAATTCTAGCATGGAATATAAACTTTATCATGAACAAGAATTATAATAATAACATCTTTATTATTGCCTCTAGGGCATAATTCCAATCTCCCACTTGCACTAGAGTCAATAATCTAGTTTACATCCGCAACAATCTAACACCCATGGCACTAAGGTGCGATCATGTTTTGCTCGTGGAAGAGGTTTAGTCAGCGGATCTGCGACATTCGGATCCGTATGTACTTTGCTAATCTTGGATCTCCATACATTATATAATCTCGAATTATATGAAACTTGCGGTTGATATGCTTGGTCTTTGGATGATATCTTGGTTCCTTAGCCAGTGCTATGGCGCTACTGTTGTCACACAATATCTCCAGTGGGTCCAAGGCACTTGGAACCACACCAAGCTCAGTGATGAAGTTCCTGATCCAAACTCCTTCACTTGACGCTTCTGCAGCAGCCATGTATTCCGCTTCTACTGTAGATCCCGCGATCATGCTTTTCTTGCAGCTTCTCTAGCTCACAGCTCCTCCATTCAAAATATAAATGTATCTTGTCTGAGATTTAGAATCATCCTTGTCGGTGTCGAAACTAGCGTCGACGTAACCTTTTACGACGAGCTGTTCATCACCTCCATAGACTAAGAACATTTCTTTAGTCCTATTTTAATACTTTAGGATGTTCTTCACGACTGTCCAGTGTTCCTGTCGTGGTGGTGGCACGGCAGATGCCATGGGTAGGCTAAAGTATGGGGCCAATGGATGCTAGTGGGATCTGGGGAGGGAAGATGCAACTGTCTTTACACTCAAGCTGCCAAAGTGATGAACTTTATTTCTCTCTCGATGTGTTACAAGTGCTCCTAGAGCTGCTTACAGGGGAACTATGTGAATCTCCCCAGCCTAACGTTGCTCAAAAGACTCCCTCTCTCCCTCAGGGTCCAGACCTCCCCTTATAAAGGGGTGCCTTGGGTGCCCATAGGGCTGACGGGGCAAGCATATTCGAGGAATATGCTTGTCCCAAAGTGGTAATTCGGCGGCCTCCTTTCCCTGTCTCCCTTCCAATGACGGCAAAGCTCCAGTGGCCCCCTTGCGTGCCTCGGGCTCCACCTGTCACCTCCGTGACCTCCTTCCCCTCTCCCTGCGCCTCCTTGTCTCTTGTGCTTGGCCTGTTGATTCCTTTTAGCCTGCAACTATGGTTTGACCCTAAGCTTCTCCTTCTCCAGCAAGCTTCGTATAACTCGGCCTTACCTTGTGTTATTCGGCTCGTTCCTCACCTGCATGAAGATCATTTGTGTAACCCGGCTGAGTTTCTCATTAACTCGGCCAGGTAACCACTTTATACCTATACGTGAGCTTCTTGCCTCCGTTCATCGGCCGACATATACATGATTCGGCCGACCTAGGCAAGCTTCGGCAATCGACGGGACAAGACTGCTCTTTCCCCGTCTCTGACCTACCCGAGGTTAACCCCCCGACATTAGTCCCCGAAGCTGGTGTGGCCCTGTCAATTACTTTGGCCGGGTTATATCAGCTTCAACACCTTCTTTTAGTCTTGTTTCCGTGCTACGGCCTCGTCCGAGGTTCTCTCTCCTTCCATCATACGCTAAGTCCTCGTGTCACCCCATCATTGCTTTTCTAGTTTTAGGTCCTCTTATAATATTCTTGACAAGCTCTGATAAACCACAGCACTGCCACGCCACGACGCCTCGTGAGCCGCTCCGCTTGGGATTGTAACAACTTTTCTGTTTCTGTGGCCTCTGGTGTGGCTCCATTCACCGTCGCGCGTTCGTGCTACTCCACGATCTACGCGGGTAACTGCCACACCCACGATCCCACTCCCTTGTTCATTGCTTTGTCTATAAAGTGGGGAAATGCGCCCTTCAGGGTTCATCTTTCCCATTACCGTTCGCGTCTGCTCTCCTTCTTCCTTTCGCCTGTGTGTCTCCTTGCCGCTCCGCCGCCGCTCACCAGCCAGAGTTTCCGCCGGCGAGGATTCTACCGCACCGTTCGGCCTTTCCTTGCCGCGTTCTACGGTGTGGCCGCCCGGTGAGTTCTCTCCGCCATCTCGCCCTAGATCGATCCGCTTGTTTCGCGCTCGACGGTTTCTCCTCTTCGCCATTGTTTTCGTGCTAAGCTCGACGGGCCTGTAGCTCTAAGCTCTCCTCCGCCGCCAATTTTTCCTCCGGCGATCTCTCCGTGACCTATGTCTAGTTCGTCAGCGGTGCTCTAGTTGAGGACGATGATGGCCCGGCCCGGCGTGGATCGTGGCGGGCTCTTGATTCGCCACGCGAGATTGAGTGGCTCCTCGAACTCGTCGGATTCTGCCGAGGTTTCTGCCGTCTACCCGGCGTAATCCTCTCCGATTCTCGAGAAGCGAATATGTGGTTTCATGTCCCACTTCGCTCATGCTTTGGTCTCCCTCTTAGCGATTTTGCTAGAGAATTTCTTGATTACTTGACCTTGACGCATCACCTTCCCGCAACCATAGCTTCTCTTTCCGCTTTCATCTCAGCGGAGGGTTACTGTGGCCATCGGTACATGTCTGGTGAAATTCTTCCAGATTCGCTCCAACGTCGTTCCCGATAAATCTCTGCATCCTTCGAGAAGTTGCTCACCCAATGTGGGCGGCATCCATCACACCTCGGAGGCAATCCGTGTTCCCCGTGTTACCGGGTTGGAGTCGTGTAAGAAATGGCACAAGTCGTTCTTCACGCCAAGAACAGAGGCGGAAGACAAGATTCGGCTCCCCATTCTCAATTGGCCCACCTTCCAAAGTGAACTGGCTCTATAATCCGAAGACTCATGCCTGGCGAGGCCTTGAGATTCGGTGAAGGAGTTGATTCGGGCGGGTTATGCGGAGAAGACCGATGGCAACTTTTATTAGTAGCCGGATCGCCCCTTCCAACAAAGGTCCCACAAGCTGTGCTACATGAGTGGTCCCTGGACCCTAACAGTCTCGACCGTGGAGTTGGACAACTACCTTATCTGTAAGCGTTCGAGCTATTTTCAAGACGGAGATGCACGATGATTGGACACAGGGGTTGAAACCGTTCACCGCGACAATCCGCCTCCCGAGGTAAGCCCAATCTTCATCACTCTATTTTTCCTCGCTTTTAGAGTCTGGTTTCATGATTTTCTCTCCTGTCATGCAGAGGTTCGCTGAACAAAAAGCGAGGATGCCGAGTTCTGCTCCACAGCCCGCAGATAGGAGTGCCGGATCTTGGAGAGCGGACTCGAGGAGTTCGTCCCTAAGTCAGATCCCGCTCCCGCCGAGCTCGCGGCAAAACCTCAAGGCAGAGGAGGAAGGTGATTGGACGAGGTCCAAATTCTTGAGGTAGTTGCCGCCATGCCTATTTCTTATGCATTTCCTTCGCTTTCCCAGCTAATCCGGCCAAGTTCATGACGCCGAACCTATTGCTTCTCGGCCTCCGTTACCTCGGGAAGCAGGGGCTCCGCTGCCTCGGATGCGGTTCCTAAGAAGCGAGTAAAGAAATCCGCTCGAATCCTCCAGCGCAAGACTATGCCCGGTTCTTGGGTAAGTTCTTTTGCCTATATTTCTCGTTCTCTTCTTACATTTCTCATTCGAATCTTCTTTCTTATTTTTGCAGCTCCTCTCTGTTAAACCGGCGGTCCTAGTATGACTAGTCCGATTCGCCGCCATCTCCTCCTCCCCCGATGACACGAGAGTTCCTAGTCCTATTCGTCCTGCTTCTCCCCGCTCGATAATTCGCCTATTCGCCGTGATGCCCCGAGATCTCTCCCATTGATGGATCGATCCGGCCCTCCGCGTTTTATGAGCCAGCTGCCCCTCTATGGGCCCCAGCGTTACAATTGAGCTTCCATCTACTCGGCAGTTCCTTGGTCACTCCGGCCTCTGCCAGAAGATCGCTACCCGGCGCCCTCTGCGAGCTTAACCTCATCGATCCTAAGGATTCCGTCCCTACCTCGGGCGCAACTTCCTGGTGCCTCTTCTAAGGAGAATGCGTGTGCCGTCAAGACCTCTTCTCAGAAAAGTCTTGCCGGCACCTCTCAGCCAAGTATTGCAGAGGCACTGCGCAAAGGAGCTGTATCTGCCAAAGGCACTGTTACCTCGGCTACTGGCAGTCAGCTTGCTCTTCATAAGAGTCCTGCGATCGTGGTTGGACCGCCTGCCCGGGGTAAAGTTTTAACCCGGACAGCTAGCGGTAACAGCCTTGAAGCGCTGGTTGAATTTGCCAATAACTAGAATGCCGCTGATCAGTTTGAGGGCAATCCAGTCAATCAACCCTTCCAGCTTTCGACATCGGTGGCCGACCAAGCCGCCCAGTTTATCATTGATACGAACAAGATGAATGCGGTAATTGTTTTATCTCCGGGTCTTAAATTATTTTCCACATGTTATCCTACTCTCTAGTCCCCGAAACTTGCAAGGAAATAACTTGTTGTATGCTTGGAAGTTTGACGTATTTTTATTTCTAAAGTTTCATTAGTTCGGCCACCTAGTTCATAGTTTGTTTAGTTTTGACGTAGCTTTGAATTTCCATTCTCATAGAGCCGAGTTAAGTCCTTCTTGACTCGGATCTGGCGTAGTTTTGAATCTCCAGCCACCTAGAGCCGAATTAAGCTTTGCTTGATTCGGATCTGTCATAGCTTTGAATATCCAGCCACCTAGAGCCGAATTAAGTCTCACTTGATTCGGATCTGTTATAGCTTTGAATATCCAGCCACCTAGATCTGAATTAAGTCTCACTTGATTCGGATCTGGTATAGCTTTGAATATCCGACCACTTAGAGCGAATTAAGCTTTGCTTGATTCGGATCTGATATAGCTTTGAATATCCGACCACCTAGATCTGAATTAAGTCTCACTTGATTCGGATCAGTATAGCTTTGAATATCCGACCACTTAGAGCGAATTAAGCTTTGATTCGGATCTGATATAGCTTTGAATATCCGACCTAGATCTGAATTAAGTCTCACTTGATTCGGATCATTATAGCTTTGAATATCCGACCACCTAGATCGAATTAAGTCTCACTTGATTCGGATCTTATAGCTTTGAATATCCACCACCTAGATGCGAATTAAGTCTCACTTGATTCGGATCGTATAGCTTTGAATATCCACCACCTAGATCGAATTAAGTCTCACTTGATTCGGATCGGTATAACTTTGAATATCCGACCACCTAGATCGAATTAAGTCTCACTTGATTCGGATCCGCATAGCTTTGAATATCCAGCCACTTAGAGCGAATTAAGCTTTGCTTGATTCGGATCTGTATAGCTTTGAATATCCGACCACCTAGATCTGAATTAAGTCTCACTTGATTCGGATCTGGTAGCTTTGAATATCCGACCACTTAGGCGAATTAAGCTTTGCTTGATTCGGATCGTTATAGCTTTGAATATCCACCACCTAGATCAATTAAGTCTCACTTGATTCGGATCTGTTATAGCTTTGAATATCCTGCCACCTAGATCTGAATTAAGTCTCACTTGATTCGGATCTGTTATAGCTTTGAATATCCAACCACCTAGATCTGAATTAAGTCTCACTTGATTCGGATCTGGTATAGCTTTGAATATCCAGCCACCTAGATCTGAATTAAGTCTCACTTGATTCGGATCCGTATATCTTTGAATATCCAACCACCTAGAGCCGAATTAAGCTTTGCTTGATTCGGATGTGTTATAGCTTCTAACTTTGTTTTATCATTTTGCTCCATTTCTCGGGTTGCACATGATCGATTTGACCGAATTCGAGGTTGCTCTTCTTGCACCGCAAGTTGGAAGAAGTATGAGAAAGTTACGCCTGTCGCGAAGAAAGCCAGTAAGTTGATAGTTTCTTTCCTTATTCCCAACTTTCTTATATACTTGTCCATGAGCGCCGGCTTACTTCTTCTTTGAATAGGTAATATCAATAATCTCAATATCCGCTTGAAAAGAAGGTCAAGTCCTTGGAAGGTTAGTTTCCTTCTTGCTCCTTCTTCTTTTAGTATCTATGCTGAGTTTTCTTATTGCGTTGGGTTGTGGTAAAGCCGAGTTGCAAGACTTTGCAGCGTCGCAACAAGATTGCGTGCCCCCCCGACGTGATGCTTCATTTTTTAGAACAAAGCGCGGTTCATTGGTGCGCAACTACAAGAGAAGGATGATGAGATAACTACTTTGAGATCCGAGGTGAATACACTCAAGCTCTCTCGAAATCCGAGCTAGAAAAGGTTGATCAAGAATTCTCTTTGGAAAAGAGCTGACTCTGGATCCGGAGAAGAACAAAGAACTCCTCAAAGCCGAACTTAAAACTCGCGGTTTGAGCGAGGAAATTGCTCGTTCGAAGAGTAAAGCTACTTGGGCTAAGGATCTTCAAATAATGATGAACTATATCCATCGTAAGTTATTTGGCCCGCGAACTGTATTTTTCCTTTGTCGTTACTATCCTTTGACATGTCCGTGTTTTGTAGATCACTTCCCGAGGCCAAACCCGTGAGTGCTAGAGTTCTTGCAGCTCGCTCGTCGAGTGAACCTAATCTTGTTGACTTTGAATACTCGATGGAGGATTTCTTGGTTGCCGTTGGTGCTGCGGTTGGTCCGATGAAAATCATGGGCGGGACTTGGTGCAGCCGCTATCAAAGCTTACCATGCACTCGGCGAATACCTCGTGGTCTCGATATTGACGAGGTCAAGTTATTGGTGACCAGTGAAGGCATCCGAGAGACGATTGAGTCTTTGGAGAATCTGTGCAGCGTCTTTGGTGACATGGCCCTTACTGTAATCATGTCATGGTATGAAGATATCTCTCTTGACATTCTGATGAATCTGCGCACTGGCTCCCGGTGGGTTGAAGATCCCACCTTTGTTGCTCTTCGGCAAGCTCGGGCTTTCCAGCTCGTCGAGGGTGCCGATGTGCACACTGGAATGAAGGGCCGAGTTTTCTCCCAGATCCGGATGAGGAGGCCGCGGCTGAAGATGCTTTGGGTGATGATTCTGCTGAGCACGGGGAAGGTGAAGATGATTCGGCCACATCCAATAGCTCTAGCTCAAGCTCAGATAGCAATGGTGATGCACGATCTTCCTCCAAAGGCACCGGGCATTCTACCGCGCGTACTGACGCTCCTGAACAACCCCGTGATACTGCCGAAGTCACTCCTGGGTCGGCGGAAGGCGAGGCAACCTCGATCGAAGTTCCTCCTACTTCGAGTGCCCTTTTTGATCAAGTGGTTCCTCCTCCAACGAACGATGCCTAGGTTATTCGTGATCCCTGGTATGCCGGGTGTTCAATGTAGACGAAAAAATTTGTCAACTCGTATGATTCGAGGTTCTTTTGCTATGTGCTTTTGAGACTCTTAGTGAAGTGGATGCTCGTCCGAATTCTTGCCTTGTTGGCTCATAATTTCTTCATCTTTCAGGATTTACCTTTTTTGCCTTGTTGGCTCATAGTTTCCGAGTCGTTGGTTTAGGTACTAAAGTTTATGTGTCCATGAATTTGACAATCTTATGATAATTACTGAGTCAATGCTTTGGGCACCAAGGTGCATATTCGTAACATGAAAGGAAAACAACATGTGGCACTCTCCGAATTCTTTCGATCGCCAATGTAACGCGAAAAGAGATAAGTATACGATCTGGCGGTCCGAGCTATTGCTCACGGATGCCAAGGTCTAAACATATAACACCTAATAATCATTGCATATGGCGGTCCCCGAGTAAGCCTCTGGTGCCGAGGTTTAAATATCAAACATGAAATAACATCACATATGGCAATCCCCGAGCAACTGCTCTGGGTGCCGAGGTTTAAATATCAAACATGAGATAACATCACATATGGCAGTCCCCGAGCAACTGCTCTTGGTGCCGAGGTTTAAATATCAAACATGAGATAACATCACATGTGGCAGTCCCCGAGCAACTGCTCTGGGTGCCGAGGTTTAAATATCAAACATGAGATAATATCACATATGGCAGTCCCCGAGTAGCTGCTCAGGGTGCCGAGGTGCAAATACATCATTGGTGACCTTGAGACATAACCCTATGAGTAAAATGGCCGAAGTAAAGCCACATTCCAGGGGCGTTTCGTTTCTTCTCCAGCTTTGTTTGCCTTGCCTTCTCCAGGTGATTGAGCATCAATCAGATAATATGCATCGTTGTGCAATGCTTTGCTCACGATAAATGGTCCTTCCCATGGAGGTGATAATTTGTGCATGCCGGTGTCGTTGCACCCGGAGGACCAAATCTCCTTCTTTGAATACTCTTGGATTCACTTTCCGCTTTGTGATACCGCCGTAAGTTACATTGATAAATGGCCGATCGTGATAATGTCAATTCCGGGCTTCTTCCAGGTCTCGACATCTTGCCGAGCTACTTCATTTACCTCTCAAGATGTATATTGAGTAACTCTTGGCGAGTCATGTATTATGTCGGTTGGAAGCACACCTCTGCCCATACCAAAAAGAATGGTGTGTAACTTTGTTGATCTGTTCGGAGTAGTCACGAGGCTCCATAATCTGTGGTAATTCCTCAATCCAACATCCTGCCGACCTTTGCAATGGTTCGACTAGTCGTGGTTTTATTCTGATAAAACCAGTCCATTAGATCTTTCAACTTGTCCATTGGATCTTTGGGTGAGCCACGAGGCAACATCTAGTCTTATGTGCTTCTCTTGGCAAAATCTAGCGAAGGCTCATACGCAAAGTTCGTGCCATTATCCGTAATAATGCTATGTGGGTATCCGTATCTCAAGATGATATCCTTGAGGAATTTCAACTCAGGTGCCCATCACACTTTTTGATTGGTTTTACTTCAATCCATTTTGTGAACTTGTCTACCATGACCAAGATGTGGGTCATTCCTCCTCTTGCCGGCTTGAAAGGTCCTACCATGTCTAAACCCCATACGAACGGCCAAGTAATGGGTATTGTTTTTAACTCGTGATGACATATGTATTCTGGTTGCATATCTCGACATCCATTGCACTTCTTAACTAATTCTTACGCCTCTTTTAACGCGTTGGTAGAATCCATGCCTGAATGCCTTGGCTACTAAGGCGCGAGATGAGGCATGGTGCCCACATTCTCCTTGATGTATATCTAGAAGGATTTCCTGACCTTCTGTGGGACTCACGCATTTCTGCAATATGCTCGTTACGCTTCTTTTATATAACTCATTGTTTATGATTGTATAAGCCTTTGCTCTTCTGACAGTTTGTCTGGCTAGTACTTCATTACTCGGCAGTATCGCGTCTTTTAGGTACGAAAATATGGGTTGCGCCCATATCGGCGTTGCTCTTTCTGCAGTGATTTCACTGTCTATCTCCATTTCTTACGCGTATTTACCTCGGCCCTTTCCATGATTGTTATTACCTCATTTGTCCCCTCTTTAGGGGTTCCGAATCTTCTGTGGTCTACTTCCATTGGAGTATGGTTCTGCAGAATTTGCCGATAAAGATTGATTCTGATTCGGTGATGGGTTTATTGATGGTTTCTGAGGTGCTCGGCTATACCTGGCGGAATTGCGGGTTGATCCTAACTTTGACAATGTGTCAAGGCGTCATTTTCTGCTCGTGGTACGTGGTGAAATTCACATCCTTCAAAATATCCACTGATCTTTTGCACATGGAATCTGTATAAAGCCATATTAGCATCTAATGCGTCCCAAGTGCCCGATACTTGCTGCACTACTAGATCCGAGTCACCGTAACATATGATTCGGCGTATTCCCATTTCTTTTGCCACCTTTAATCCATGGACTAGTGCCTCATATTCAGCTACGTTGTTGGACGCGGCAAAATGTATTTGCAGTACATATTTCAATTGGTCTTTTTTAGGCGAGGTCAGCACTATTCCTGCGCCCAAACCGTTCCTTAGTTTGGAACCATCAAAATGCATTGTCCAGTAATTTGGATCTGGCAATGGCGGCTCATATTGCACCTCGGCCCAATCTACGAGAAAATCGGCGACTGAGATTTGATTGCATCTCGTCTATCAAATTGCTGAGCATATGGTGATAACTCGATCGCCCATTTTGCTATTCGGCCACTTGCATCTTTGTTGTTCAATATGTCGGCTATGGGTGCCTCACATATTACTACGATGGGATGCTCTTCAAAGTAATGCTTAAGCTTTTTGCGACATATATACTCCATAGGCCATCTTCGATAATGCGGATAATTACGCTTTGAGGTGGATAATACTTCACTTAGATAATATCTTGGCCTCTGAATCTTACCCTCTTGAGTCGTTCCACTACAACCAGTGCTAACTACTCGATTGGTAGCCGCTATATAAAGTAGCATAGGTTCTTTTGATAATGGGGAAGCTAAAATGGGTGCGTAACCAGCATCTTTTCAACTCGTGAAACGCAAGGTCGGCTGGGAGTCCAGTTGAATTTGTCCGACTTTCTCATCGGTGATAAAGTGGCAGTGCCTTCTCTCCTAGCCGACATACAAATCGACTAAGCGAGGCGAGGCAGCCCGTGAATTTTTGTACATCATTCAAACATCTCGGCAATTCCATTTTTTCTATTGCTATTATCTTTGTCGGATTAGCCTCGATACCTCATTTGGACACAAGGAACCAGTAGTTTTCTGCACGCTTAACGTGCATTTCTCTGGATTAAGTTTCATTCGGAACCTTCTCAGGTTCGCAAAAGTTTGCCGTATATCTTCTAGCAAGGTTCTGCTTTCCTTAGTTTTGATGACTACGTCATCCACATATACTTGAACATTTTTTCCTATCTGATCATGTAAGCATTTTTGCATGCACCTTTGGTACGTTGCTCCCGCATTTCTTAGGCCGAATGGCATCGTGCGATAACAATAAGCCCCGTACGGGGTAATAAATGCAGTCTTTATTTGATCGGCCGGATTTAACGGTATCTGGTGGAAACCGAATCTGGCGTCTACAAATGATAACAACTCACGCCCGGTCGAGTCAATGACTTGGTCTATTCTAGGCAATGGGAAAGGATCTTTTGGACACGCCTTGTTCAGGTTAGTGTAGTCGATACACATTCGCCACACAATGGCTACATTGGGATCATCTTTTTTCTTTTCTACTAGCACCGGTTGATAACCAATCCGGGTAAAGCACCTCCATTATAAACCCGGCGAAGCCGAGTTATTTCATCCTATTACTTTTCTCCTGTCTTGGCGGCGGAGGTTGCTTCACCGGCCGTGCTCTGGCCCGACGTTTAAGAGTGCTCATAACTCCCTCGGCACACCTTGCAGGTCTTGTGTTGACCATGCAAATATGTCCCGATTCTCACGGAGGAAGTTGGTGAGCTCACCTTCCTATTTAGCGTCAAGACCTGCGCCAATAGTGACAGTGCGCTCTGGGAATTGCTCATCAATCTGAACTTTCTTCGTCTCTTTGGTTGGTTGGAAAACGCGCCATGAGGGTTGGCCAATGCCGGCATACTTAATTGTGCTGACTGTGCGAGGGCTGCTACCTCTTGAATCCTTTTCTTTTCTCTCGCTATGACCAATGATTCGGCCAAATTTGACCCGGCCGAGGCACACTCCATTGACTTCTTGTAATCCCACAAATCGTTATCACCCCTTGTGGTCGGGTAATTTCATCTTTAGATAACCTATATGACAACCGCTCATGAATTTGGCGGTCGGGCCGTCCGAGTAGAGCATGATAACAGCTTTCGGATCAACCACCTCAAATTCCAAATTTTACGCTCTGCGATTATCTCTTGTCGAATAAGGCGTCCACTCGGACTTTACCAATGGGCTCACATGAAAGCCACGGCACTATCCCATGGAAAGTTGTCCTTGTGGTGCGGCATGTTCGTGATATACCGAGTTTGTGCATGGTATCTTTGTACATGATGTTAATACTTCCATTATCAATGAGTACTTTTGAGAATTTCACATTGATGCTTGGTCCCACAAATGTCGGGTCCAACACAAGTGCGTATGATCTGGACTCGGCATTACCAGGATGATCTTTTATGCTCCAAGTTATATCTTGATCGGACCATGGCTGGTATCTTGCACCGCTGGTACAACCGCATTCACTTCCATATGTCGGCGCTGCACACTGTTTGTCCTGCTTTACATCGTGAACACGCAGAAGACCGTGATGTTCCTGTAATCATTCGTCCGGCATTTGCGGATTTATCCTTCCGTCCCCCTCGGGTTCATTACTTGATGCCTTTGCATCCCTCCGATCCGAGTTATCATACCTCGGAGGAGGCGGCGACATCGATTGTTGTGCATTGCTCCGATTAGCTGCGGTGATGTTGTTGCATCGATGGGGAGCTGAACTCTGCCGGGTTACCATCGCATTTTTCATCCAAGCACATTGCGGGTTGTGTGATTGGCTGGTCTAGATGGGTTTGATGTGTGAAATTTACGGCTGATCCAACATGGATTCAAATGTATACTTGGCTTCTCTTGCCATTGCTTCTTTTGCTCTGGGGTCCATTGCCTCTTTCCATCATTTCTTGCGGTCCCTTTGTTGAGGTCCATTTTTCTAGTTGAGTTACTCGTGACTCGGTGATCTTGAGCCACTGCCACACTGGGAATTATACCTATAATCCGGCCTCTCTTCTCTTCTTCTTCCTCGAAATCACTTTGATGACCCGGCCAATTCTCTCGTGTATTGGTCTTGCTGCTCACGATGATCTGCGACATTAACTCCGGTTGGGTTGGGTCACCCAAAGCATAGGAGTCCGCTATTCGATAGTTTACGCTAGTGTGGTTGGCATATCTCTGCAGCGTTGCCACAACACCGCCGTAACGGCAGCCTTTTGCGAACCAAGCGATCGCTATGATTCAATAACTCCTTCACATGAGTTTCTCAAGTTACACCATCGAGTTAAAAACTCTCTATCTGTTTCATTCGGCCTCTGCTTGCACATGGCCAGTTGCTGTGGTCTATTCGGTCTCTTGTATGTGCTGGTAAAGTTCTTGTGAACATCTCTTGAAGTCTAACCAGCGGTTGATCTTTTCTGGTTGATTATTCAACCATACCCTGGCTGGTCCTTCCAACATCTGCGGGACATACCGCACAGCCCATCTCAGGTTGCCACCCGCTATCTTCACCGCGGTAGCATAATCAATTAACCAGTCTTGTGGCTTGGTACTTCCATTGTACGTTTTTGTGCCTCTCGCCAACTGGAAATTTGGTACTGGTGGTTCGCCCATGATCTGTGGTCCAAAACACGCCGGACCTGGTGGACCTTGCTCTTCCAATAGCTCGGACCGGTATAACCGATCAAATTTTACTCTTGCATCATTCGCTGGCAAATCTCTGTACAGGATTCTATCCTGCGTCCCATAGTGATGGTCCCCATCCTGGTTTGCGTATTCTACCTCGGAATATCCATCATTATACCTTTCATTCATCTGATTATAGCGAGCTGGCCTCACTTCTCTTTCATGCCGAGGCTCATGTCTTGGCAGCGGGTGGAGCGACACTTCTCTCCTTACTTGTAGAACTTGTTTTCATGATTGTCTCGCGGGTTCTTTTCTCGTGCTCCCCATTACCTCGACCGCCAGTCCTTTTCCATCTGGCCGTGGTTTCTCTCCCGCTATTACCTCGGCTTGCATTTCCTCTGTTCTCATTTGCCTTTCCAGCTATTGCCGGGTCATATGGAACGATGTTTGTTCCTCTTCCCGAGGTTACCGCTCTTTCTTTTCTTGCATTGTTTCGGGTGAAGATGCCGCTGCAGATAGCAGTGCTGCCCCGAATGAACCATTCATGAGGCCCAGCCTGCTGGGTTAGCTCGAGCATTTCCTCATTCTGGTTCGCGATGCGCAGTTCATTCACTCTTTCTTGCTGCCTCGCCGAGCCTCCTGTTAACCCTTCTAATTCCAATGCTGCATTTGCCGCTCTTAGGTTTTTCGCCAGGTACTATACCTCGGAAACCCAAATCGCCTAATTCGGCTCTGTGAGCTTCATGCTCTTTGTTAATATCACTCATGAGGTTCTTTCCTCTTAATCTCAGTTCATCCACCGCTCGGTGCGATATCAACTTATTAGCTTTTGCATATTCTCTCGTGGTCCTGTTCAAGGATTCGCAGGCCGATACTTTTGGGCCTCTACCAGCACTTTTTGCTGGTTTCCTCTAACTCTGCTGAGCATTTGCGGATCAAGTATCGGCGCTACGGTGTAGTTAAGTTATCTATAGTTGCAGAAGAATGTTCTCTGGTCTCTCCAGGTGGTCCTCACTCTCGGTGCCTTTGGGGTGGTGTCATGTAGTTGGCCGGGTTTGCCACCGGGAATTACCTCAGCGGTTTGCAGTAACCTGCTTGGGCGTACCATGCACTGCGGCTCTCTGCTTGACCGGCCAATGCTGCTGTTGTGCCCTCGCTGCGACCATCACCTCGGCCTGGCCGACGTTCTCCGATGGACAGCCGCGCTCGAGGCGGTTCCCGCAACAACAACGGTGAGGATAAGCGTCGGAGACGTCGACGCCGACGTAGATCCCGTGCTCGCCCAGGCCGATGAAGATCCTTACGGAGGAGTTTCCCCGAAGCTCCTGCATTGTCTACGATATAGTCACAGACCAAATCTGACCACACGAAACAACGCTTCCGGTGTTGATGAAGTTTCCGTCCGGATCACAACTCCAGCTTAGCACCGCCGCTGGCGCCAAGCGCCGTGGTGGTGGCACGGATGCCATGGGTAGGCTAAAGTATGGGGCCAATGGATGCTAGTGGGATCAGGGAGGAAGATGCAACCGTCTTTACACTCAAGTCGCCAAAGTGATGAACTTTATTTCTCTCGATGTGTTACAAGTGCTCCTAGAGCTGCCGGGAAATATGTGAATCTCCCCACCTAACGTTGCTCAAAGACTCCCTCTCCCTCGGTCCAGACCTCCCTTATAAAGGGTGCCTTGGGTGCCCTTAGGTCGACGGGCAAGCATATTCGAGGAATATGCTTGTCCCAAAGTGGTAATGGCCTCCTTCCCTGCCTCCTTCCAATGACGGCAAAGCTCAGTGCCCCCCGTGCCAAGACTGCCACCTCCGTGACCTCCTACGCCCCTCTGTCCTGCGCCTCCTTGTCTCTTGTGCTTGGCCTGTTGATTCATTTTAGCTGCAGCTATGGTTTGACCCTAAGCTTCTCCTTCTCCTGCAAGCTTCGCCTTTACCTTGTGTTATTCGGCTGCTCGTTCCTCACCGCATGAAGATCATTTGTGTAACCCGGCTGAGTTTCTCATTAACTCGCCAGTAACCACTTTATACCTATACGTGAGCTTCTTGCCTCCGTTCATCGGCCGACATATACATGATTCGGCCGACCTAGGTAGCTTCGGCAATCGGGACAAGACTGCCTCTCTTTCCCGTCTCGACCTACCCGAGGTTAACCCCGGCAGTTCCACTGGATCACTTTGGTATCCGTCGTCGGACTAAGAGCATTGGACACATCCGGTCTAGTACACACATGGCATACATGATAGAACCTATGGCGAGGCATAAGGCACTTTGCTCATAGCTTCTCTATCGTTTATCGCCTGGACACCGAGCCTTGCTCAATATCTTACCGACAACATAGGCCTTTGAACCTTTCTTTGCCTTATCCATTCGAACCTTTTCAGAACTTTGTCTAGGTATGTACTTTGGCTTAAAGCTATCAGGCGTCTTTGTCTATCTCTATAGATTTTGATGCCCAATATATAAGCAGCTTCCCCTAGGTCTTTCATTGAAAAACATTTGTTCAAATAACTCTTCACATCGTTAAGCATGTCAATTTCATTTCCGATAATCAATATGTCATCCACATATAGTACCAAAAATGTCACAGAGCTCCCACTCACTTTCTTGTAGATACTAGCTTCGTAGCAATTTGGAACAAATCCAAAGCTCTTGATCACTTGATCAAAACGAAGGTTCCAACTCCGAGATGCTTGCTTCAGTCCATAAATGGAACGCTGAAGTTTGCACACCTTATCAGCATCCTTAGGATCGACAAAACCTTTGGGTTGCATCATATACAACTCTTCATTAATGTTGCCATTGAGGAATGCAGTCTTGACTGCCATCTGCCATATTTCATCATCATGAAACGCATCAATTGCTAATAAAATCCGAATGGACTTAAACATCGCTACGGGAGAGAAAGTCTCATCATAGTCAACACCTTGAACTTGTCGAAAACCTTTCGCGACAAGCCGTGCTTTATAGATGGTAACATTACCATCCGTCCATTTTCTTCTTGAAAATCCATTTGCACTCAACGGCCTTCGGTCGCTAGGAGGTCCACCAAAGTCCATACTTGGTTTTCTCTCATGGATCCCAATTCGGTTCATGGCCTCTAGACATTTCTCGAGTCGGGGCTCATCATTGCTTCCTCATAGTTCGCGGTTCCTTGTCTACTAACACGATAGTTAAGACAGGGGTTGCCGTACCACTCGGAGGGCACGCGACCTTGTCGACTGCGACGCTCAAGAGTAGCATCGTCTGAAGCTTCATGATCCTTGTCATTAGCTTCCTCTATTGTTGGTGCAGACGACACTGGAATAATTTCAGGTGCTGCGCTACTCTCCAACTCAAGAGAAGGTTCAATAACCTCATCTAGATCTACTTTCCTCCCACTCACTTCTTTCGAGAGAAACTCCTCAAGAAAGGATATGTTCTTTGCGACAAACACTTTGCCTTCGGATCTGTGATAGAAGGTATACCCAATAGTTTCCTTAGGGTATCCTATGAAGACGCATTTCTCCGCTTTGGGTTCGAGCTTGTCTGGCATCAACTTCTTGACGTAAGCTTCGCATCCCCAAACTTTAAGAAACGACAACTTAGGTTTAGCACCAAACCTCAGTTCATACGGTGTCGTCTCAACGGATTTAGATGGTGCCCTATTTAAAGTGAATGCAACGGTTTCTAATGCATAACCCCAAAATGATAACGGAAAATCTGTAAGAGACATCATTGATCGCACCATATCTAATAGAGTTCAATTCCGGCGTTTAGACACACCATTGCGCTGTGGTGTTCCGGGTGGCGTGAGTTGCGAAACGATTCCGCTTGCTTTAAGATGCGTGAGAAAATCATAACTCAAATACTCACCTCCACGATCGGATCGTAGAAATTTAATTTTCCTGTTACGATGGTTTTCCACTTCGTTCTAAAATTCTTTGAACTTTTCAGATGTTTCAGATTTATGTTTCATTCAATAGATATACCCATATCTACTTAAGTCATCAGTAAAAGTGAGAAAGTAGCGATAACCACCGCGCGTCAAAACACTCATTGGTCCGCATACATCGGTATGTATGATTTCCAACAAGTCCGTTGCTCGCTCCATTATACCGGAGAACGGGGTTTTGATCATCTTGACCATGAGGCATGGTTCACACGTGTCAAATGATTCAAAATCTAGAGACTCCAAAAGTCCATCAGAATGGAGTTTCTTCATGCGTTTTACATCAATATGACCTAGACGACAGTGCCACAAATAAGTAGAATTATCACTATCTACTTTGCATCTCTTAGCCTCAATGTTATGTATGTGTGTTTCATTGCTTTCGAGATTCAGAAGAAATAAACCATTCATAGCAGGTGCATGACCATAAAAGATGTTACTCATATAAATAGAACAACCATTATTCTCCAATTTAAATGAATAACCGTCTTGCAATAAACACGATCCAGATACGATGGTCATGCTCAATGCATGCACATAATAACATTTATTGAGGTTTAAAACTAATACCGAAGGTAAAACTAAGGAGAGCGTGCTGACGGCCATCACATCAACTCTTGATCCGTTGCCAACGCGCATTGTCACCTCATCCCTCGCTAGCCGCCGTCTATTCCGTAGCTCCTGTTTCGAGTTACAAATATTAACAACTGAACCAGTATCAAATACCTAGGCACTACTACGAGGTCTAGTAAGGAAAACATCAATAACATGTATATCAAATATACCTTTGATGGTGCCAGCCTTCTTGTCCGCTAAGTACTTGACGGTTTGCACTTCGGTGACCCTTGTCCTTGCAATAGAAGCACTCGGTCCGGGCTTAGGTCCGACTTGAGCTTCTTCTCTGCAGGGCAACAGCGCTTACGCTGCCTTTCTTGAAGGGCTTCTTTGCACCCTTACCTTTCTTAAAGCTGGGGGGCTTGTTGACCATCAACACATGATTATCTTTCTTGATGTCCACCTCCGCATCTTTCAGTTTAGCGAAGAGCTCAGTGATCGTATCAGTGGAACCAATATGATTATGAGTAACTACAAAACCTTTGTAGCTAGGAGGGAGTGATTGCAGAACTCTGTCAATCTTGAGCTCCTCTAGGATCTTGTAGTCCAGTTGCTCAAGGCGTTGAGTGTATCCCGACATCTTAATGGCGTGCTCACTAACGGAACTCCCTTCCTCCATCTTGCAGTTAAAGAATTTCTCAGAGATCTCATATCTCTCAGAACGGGCCTGAGTCTGAAACATAGTTTTCAGTTCCTCAAGAATCTCAAAGGAGCCGGGGAACTCCTCAAAACGATTTTGAAGGTCCGATTCCATAGCAAACAACATGGTGCTCTTAATCACACCATAATCATCCTTGTGCGACTGATAAACATCTTTCTCATCAGCCGGCGCATCTATAGCAGGGGCATCACCTAGCGCTTTCTCAAGGACATAGTCCTTTTGTCCTCCAGAGAGAATGATTCTCAGATTGCGGAACCAGTTGGTGAAGTTAGATCCATTTTTCTTAAGCTTTTCTTTCTCAGCAAAAACGTTGAAGTTGAAGTTGGACTTAGACATTTGATCTACAAAATTTGCAAGTACAATTTAGACTATGTTCATGATAACTAGTTCAACTTAATCAAATTACTAGATGAACTCCCAATAAATTCAACATCCCTCAAGTTTTTTAGTGAACATGATCCAAATTCACCACACCTAATCCGATCTTCACGAGAAGAGATGTGGTTTCAATGGTGGACAACAAAGTGTCGATCATATCATTCATATGACTCATGCTTAACCTTTCGGTTCGTGTGTTCCGAGGCCATGTCTGTACATGCTAGGCTCGTCAAGTCAAACCCAAGTATTTACGCATGTGCAAAACTGGCTAGCACCCGTTGTATGTGAACATAGAGTTTATAGCACCCGATCATCACGTGATGCTTGAACACGACAAACTTTCACAACGGTGCATACATGGGGAGAACACAGTTTTATCTTGATCTTTAAGTGAGGAATCATCTTATAATGCTATCGTCGCGATCTAAGCATAATAAGATACATAAAAGGATAAACATCACATGCATATAATTTTATGTGACATGGTATAGCCAATCTCCGTGCAATGATCTCCATCTTGTGCGTGCCAGCATGATCTCCATCACTCCACCATGATTTCCTCCACCACGAATAGCAACTTCAACTATTGCTAACTGCTTAGCGATAAAGTAAAGCTATTACATGGCGTATAAGAAGTTGACACACAGGTCATACACAATTATAAAGACAACCATATGGCTCCTGCCGGTTGTGTACTCATCGACATGCAAGTCGTGAAACATTACAAAACATGATCATTGCATACAACATACACATCACATCTTGGACCATACCATATCACAGAAACACTCCCTGCAAAAACAAGTTAGACGCCTCTACTTTGTTGTTGCATCTTTTACGTGGCTTATGGGAGTAACAAGCTAAGAACGATTCTTACCTACGGAAAGCCACAACGGTGATATTATGGTTGCCAACATCCGGTGTAAATCCCATGAAAAATATAGTGAGAGAAACTGGCATCCACCAGCCGCATGTGTGGAACAAGCCACACGTCAAGTGCGGAGCCAGTCTCGCGAACGAGGTCGCGTAAAGTTGGCCTGGACCGCTTCGATCTCACTATCCCGCGTCATAAGAAGTACAGAAACAAGAGGCTTGCAACAGAAAACATCAACGCCCGCAACAAGCATGTTGCGTTCTACTCGTGAAACACATCTACGCATAGATCTAGCTCTGATACCACTAAAGGGTTTCACAGCATAGTAAATCAAAAAAATTCTACGGATGTGAACAGGAAAGCCAAGATCTAATCTAGGAGATGCAAACAACAAGGGGGAATAGATGAGATATTCATACCCTTGAAGATTCGCACAGCGGAACGTTCAATGGAACATGGTTGATGTAGTCATACTAGCTTCTCCTCCTCGCGATCCGATCCGATCCAACACCGCAAGTGGCGATGCCTCCGAGAGATACACACGTACGGCACCTCGACGTCTCCTCCTTTCTCGGTCCAGCAATTGGGGTGAAGAGATAGATTGGATCTACAACACGACGGCGTGGTGCAAAGGTGGAGAGTTTCTGCGGCAGGGCTTCGCCTCTGTGATCGGGAGAGTGAGATCTGGAGGGCAGCAGTATGGCGGCCAGGGTTGAAGGAGTGGGGGAGGAGGGCTGCGCCCCTGACCTCTATATATAGGGGGCTGGCCGGCCCCCTTGGCCCCTCCTCCAAGCCCTAGGGCGGCGGCCCCAAGGGTTGGAGTGGGGGGGCAAGTTTTCCCCCTCCTTCTAGAAGGTTTCCCTAGGGTTTCCCTAGGGTTTTGGCCGGCTGGGCCTATGGGGCCTTGTGCCCCTGGCCCAATGCGGTTAGGGCACTCCCTCGTAGGCCCACACCCCCTCCCAACAAGTGGGGCCACGTTGGTCCCACTCCGAAAGGTTCTAGAAGCTTCCGGTACAATACCGAACAATCTGAAACAATTCCGAAATCCAAAAACTGCTTTCCCTTATATGAATCTTATTCTCCGGACCATTCCGGAACCTCTCGTGACGTCCTGGATCTCATCCAAGACTCTGAAAAAAAACTCATAAACCAATTATCCATTCTATCCTAGCGTCGAGACACGTTAAGTGTGTGACCCTACGGGTTCGAGAATATGCAGACATGATCTTCTATCAATAATCAACAGCGGGGTCTGGAAACCCATATTGACTCCCACACATTCATCGATGATCATATCAGATGAACCACGATGCCAGGATTCAATTAATCCCATATATATATTCCCTTCGTCACGTGATATTTTACTTGCCCGAGATTCGATCGTCGGTATCGGCATACCTAGTTCAATCTCGTTCACAGCAAGTACTTTACTCGTTCCGTAATCCGATATCACTTTGTGATTAACTCCTTAACCACGTGCTTGCAAGCGGTGTTGATATCGATTACCGAGTGGGCCCGAAGTATATCTCTCCGACTTGGGAGGGACAAATCCCATCTTGATACATACAACCCAACAAGTACTTTCCGATCACCTGAGAGACACCTTTATGATCACCCTCTCATAGGATGACGTTTGATGACCTCAAAGCTTTCTTCCGATACCAGGGAGTTGCATTATCTCATGGTCCAAGGAATACAATATTTGACATAAGAAAAAGCTTCGCAAAGATGAACACGATGACATGATCTAATTGCTCTGCTTGATTTGGGTATGTCCATCATATCATTCTACCAATGATATGATCTCATTATTAATCGACAACTCATGTCTATGGTTAGGAAACCTTAACCATCATTAATCAATGAGCTAGTCCATAGAGGCGTACTAGGGACACATCGTTGTTCATAAACCACACAAGTATCAAAGTTTCCGCTTAATACAATTCTAGCATGGAATATAAACTTTATCATGAACAAGAATTATAATAATAACATCTTTATTATTGCCTCTAGGGCATAATTCCAACACTCCGTACTCAGGGAAACCATGATAGTTGTCATCCTCCTCCTCTTCTTCATTGTCTTCCATTATAACCCCTCTCTCTCCGTGCTTGGTCCAACAATTATAACTGGGCATGAAGCCGCACTTCAATAGGTGGCTGTAAAGGGTTTTTTAGTCAGAGTAATCCTTCTGATTCCTACATCCATTACATGGACATAATACAAAACCATTGCGCTTGTTTGCATCAGCAACACAGATGAATTCATGCACACCATTAATGAACTCGCGAGAACGTCGGCCAGTACCGTACATCCATTTCCGTACCATCTGCATTATAGTAAAAGTATATCAAAAACCATTACACAACATGATAAAATTATTACAAGTTATATTGAGAGCTTCTAGAGCATCAATTTTGAATTTTGAAAAAATTACATGCACCAATTTGTGAATTGGAGAAAACAATCAACATGATAAATGTGGAGTTTTTTTATTATTGATCTATCAGTGAAAACCTCATTCCATTCTAAGCTCTGAAACTCTAAAATTACACATTTCAATTTTAAGTAACTATGTGCCTAATCAAAATTTGTTACACATATATATCAAAATCTTTCTAGCTACTTCTAGAGCATGCATGCATTGATCCATATCTCTATACTTCTAGAGCATTATAGAGCTAAAGTAGCAATAAGAGATGAAAGAATAAAGTTCTAACCTTTTAAAGCTTTGGATTTAGGTGTTGCAAACTAAATCTTGAGAAAAAAATGGCATGAACTCTCTTGCTTTTTTGAGAAAAATGGCCACCATATGCTTTAGAGCCGCAGGACAGGAAGCAACATATATAGTGGTGGACAACTAGTCCCGGGCCGTGATACGACCCGAGACTAATAGTCCACGAAAAGACCAGCTAGCCTGCTCCAGGTCATTAATCCCGGTCCTACGGACCGGGACTAAAGATCTGGTCCGGCCCGGGACTAGTGACTACAGCCGTTTGTAGCCGTTAGAGGCCTCACGGCCCGGGACTAGTGCCCCCACTAGTCGTGGGCTGTGACAGGCCGGGACTGCTGGCCTTGTTCACGTCGAACCGAAGATGGTTTTTCCAGTAGTGTGTGATACCCCAACCATTCCATACCTATGCTCACTTGCTCAGTATGCTTCTTTGCGACCACTAAGCGCTGTGTTGTGCTTGTTTTATTTTTGATTAAAATAACAAAAATATAGACAAGAGGAAGTTAATCAAGCATTAAAATGGAAAAATAACTGAAAGATCCATCTTACTTTGCTCTTAGCCTCAAGAATTGATCGTGTGAAATCGATGGACACGTTATGTCATTGACGCGCCCCTCACAACGCAGGCCAGGTACCAACTAGCTACTCCGTGACTGAAAGAACAAAAAAGGCAACAGAAAGACGAAGCATGATACCCACATGCTCCAAATATATACGTCGAGAGATCATATGTCATACCCCAATCATTCCATGCCTAGTCCGGCCGTGGAAAGTGAGAGGAACATATGAAGATAGAAATAGTGGGTCTTGTTAGACATGATTTTCTAGTCCCATACCTATGTTGTGATGTGCTTGTTTTACTTTTGTTGAAAATAACAAAAATATAGACAAGTGGAAGTTAAGCATGCATTAAAATGGAAAAATAACTGAAAGATCCATCTTGCTTTGCTCTTAGCCTTTTCTTAGTGGGCCGATTAAGAAATCGATTTCCCCTAAGGCTTTCCACAGCGGTG
Organism: Avena longiglumis; assembly: GCA_030063025.1. Classification (NCBI taxonomy): domain Eukaryota; kingdom Viridiplantae; phylum Streptophyta; class Magnoliopsida; order Poales; family Poaceae; genus Avena; species Avena longiglumis. The sequence goes on from CP125978.1 coordinate 43,622,724, forward strand.
TCAAGACCGGTGCCAAAGGGATTTTGAGGCATCGAGTAGCGATGCCCTCCGCTGCAGGGGTGCTGCTCAAAATATTTTTTAGAAAATCAAAGCATGCAGGTGTTCCGGTGCCCAAACTCATCATCCAATAAAATATTGCTCTAACAATTAAAAAAAGGAGAACTTGTTTAAGCCGTCCTCTGCTGTGAAGCCGCCGGAAAGACTTGTTTAGTACAAGTTTATTAGTGTGGGGTCATCTACTTTTTAGCCAGAGCAGTGCCTTCCGTTGTAGAGACGGTGCCAGGAAATTTTCCTTTGAGCATCGGTGATACGTGAAACACTTTTTGAGATGCGCCACCGCTAACGCTATGGAAGGCCTAAGCACCGTGGGCCGTTACCACCCTTTGCAAGGAAAGAGCGCGTATCACCTGGCCTCTATCTTACAAAAAAAAACTAGTGATCATGGGTAGAAAAGGAGGAAAGAAAGGACCATACTACGCGTCCTTGGGGGATATTTCCCTAAATCCCCGGGTCCTCCTGCTGTCACGTTCTTCGAAAACCCCTAAAATCCCGTTTTTGCTATAAACATACCCGTTTTTGCTACAAATAGTCTAGCTTTTGCTACACGTGCAGAAAATGGTTCGCCACAAAAATATAAAAATAGACTAGACCTCGTCGAAGAGTTCGCCGGAGACCTCGCCGGCGACGTGTAGCAAAAAAAGTACTAATGTAGCAAAACCGACTTCGTCGGAGACTTCCGCCGGAGACCTCGCCGGATACTGCGTAGCAAAAAAATTGCGCTTTTGTAGCAAAATCAAAAAACGGATGTAGAAATATGATTATGCTAATGTAGCAAAAGCCTAACTTCATTGGAGACATTGACGGAGCAAAAATTGTAGCAAAGAAATATGCCATAGAGTTGCGCCGCTCGTGCATGTAGCAAAGCCATAAGTCATATGTAGCAGGTCCGGTCGCCGTGTGTAGCAGGACCGCTCGCTGCAGGTATCAGCACCGCTCACCGCAGGTAGCGGGTCTGGATGCCGGAGGTAGCAATTACTGTAGCCGTAGGTAGCAACATGATAAGCCGTATGTAGCAGGTTCGGTCGCCATGTTTAGCATCGTTGTCGGCCGTCTGCACATGTCCATGGGAGGCCACGACTTGCAGCAAACAGACGGTGTGCCGGAGAGCAGAGCGGACATGTAACAGAGGTGCGCATGGGGGGGGAGGGGGGAGAGGCAAGGAGAGGGCCGGCGGCGATAGCATCGGGCGGGAACAGGAGTGGCGGAGCGAGCTCCCCGTGTCCAGATGCCATGGAGTGGGCGGCGGTGGAGATCCCGGTGGCGGCGCGGCGGCCGGAGCTACAGGGGAGGGTGGCGGTGCGGCGGTCAGATCTGCAGGGGTGGTGCGGTGGCCGGAGCTGCACACGGGCAGGTGGGCAACGACGGCGGCTGCAAGGTCTGTGAGGAAGAAAACGAGAAAAAAGACCAAGAAGATACGATCGCGCGTGGTGTACCCTGCCACCTACGGAGTCGCTACGGGGATCGAACCCCCAGAAGAGTAGTATAATTTTCTGGGAAGAAATCGAATGCACGCACGCCCCTGCTTGACGAGATGACAAAGACAAACGACGTGGCTTCTTTGGGGGTACGAGGAATTTGGTTTTCCACCGTCTCGTTCAATTTGTCTCTGTCTCTTCCTACACGTGCCACCTCTCTCTCCCCTTCTAGCACCCCAACTCGTGCTCATCCTTCCCTCCTCCGCACGAAACGTTTCTCGATCGATCTGGATCTTCGTACGTCCCGCTCCTTCGAAGGTCCACAAACGGTGTAGCCGAGAGCCCTCTCTAGATCTCTACCCCTGCTCCTCATGTTCTGACACTTTCTCGTAGCCATTGGAGGCAGGCACGATCGTATCTTCTCGTCTACAGGCGAGGTCGTGCGCATGTTGTTTGCCACTGGGTGTGCCATGCTCTTCCTTCCTGCAGTCTTCTTTCTCCTCACGTGCTGCTCTGGATCCGTGAATAACAGAGGCCTCCTCCTCCGGCGCGGCAACGCCAATCGATCGGAGGGGGCTAAGGCGAGGCGCCGGGTTCCTTAGTGTAGAGATTAGGTGTAGGTCGTTGTTCCTAGTGGCGTTTGGGAGTAGGTCGTCGGAGTTCGTCGATTGGCTCCGACGCGGTCTAAGCTTCGTCGTCCTCACTATTAGGCTCTGGGAGTGCATCATCGACAGCCTTCCACCGGTCTCATATTAGCCTGCTGTCGACTCCTATGGCCGAAGGGAGGACACTCCCGACTTGCATGTTATGGTGCAAGGCAAGTTTCAACCTCCATGAGTGGAGGCCCTTCAATTCCGGCGAGTTTAGCTCCCGTTCCAGCAGCAACCCAAGTGGTCATGTCCCTGGCCTCATCGCGGTTGTTCGTGTCTCGAAGATCTGTGAGCAAGGTGGAGAAGGAGCTAGGACTAGACACGATTGCTTTTCCCTTTTTTATATTTTATTGATGTCCTTTGTGCTATTTGTCAAGGCTTGGTTGTAATTACATTTTTTTTCTTTGAGGTCTTGCATGTAAGATGTAACTCCACCGCTCTATATCAATGCATCATATAGGTCCTTCAGGAATCGGGACTCATCCTCGTTTAAAAATGCGGTGACCCAGCATACCACTGCATATGTAGTACACTATAGTCGTTGACATGACATTCACAGAACACCGTTCTGTAAATATCACATCCCTCAGACTGGTACAACAGAAACATTGCGGGTCCATATTACAAAAGTACACACATTATTATTATTACAATACCGGAAGTTCAAGACTTCCAAAAGATCCAACTTACAAACTAAGATATAAGATGTTCATCGGAAATTTAAAAGTAGCAACTCCGACTAGGAGTGGGGCTCAACAACTTATTCTATAGAGTTCATGCTGCTCGGCTCCGTTAGTTTCTACTAACTAGACCCTTAAGTGGACTCGTTCTCATCGACACCGTAGCGGATCTCGTAGTCCACACCTTCAACTCCTCCGGATAGACCAGGTTCCTCGTAGAACACGTCTTCTTGGCATTCGGCTGCATACATTGGCACGTCTTCGGGATCCTCAGAGTCTAAGCAAGGGTTCAAAGGAAAGAATGAGTAACAACGTTACCCAACAAGTTCATTATATGCAAGGTGGGAAGTTTGATGCTCTAACTACCACCTCAGATTATAAATCCTTGGCACTATGCAGTTTTTGGTAAATCTTTCTTCAAAGATTGATTTTATTCCGAAAAACTATGACAATCAGCCTTCACAGGTTGACCAGAACTTTCATGGAGTTCCTTTCCTGCCGCGTTCATAGCTCCTTCCCGGAATAGGGAGTAACAAGTTACAGTTCTTACACTCTGCAGAGGTGCGTTACTTTACCCATGAGAGATCAACTCCTTGTTGCACAACCAGGCGTACTTTCCCATCCACAATTCCATGATGTGGGTCCCAGTAGTTGGTCCAAGCCAATCACTGCCCCCTTCGCGACCCCACATGCCTCCTTGGTGTACACCATGCCCACATATCGTGATGGAGATACCGATGATCGAATCTCGGACATGTAATATATTGTGAAACAAAGGGATTAAGATACTAGCGTAAAAGGTTCCGACGATCACAAGAAAGGCATCGTTGAATGTGTGGGAGTCAGTATGGGTCTCCAGATCCCGCTTCTGATTATTGATATGAGAGGAGTCTCGATCATGTCCGCATTGTTCTCAAACCGTAGGGTGAAACACTTAAGAGACACCGACATCCATTTGGAGCAAAAGTTTCATGCCGAAAAGAATAACAAGCGCAGGAATTTATTTCACTAGATACCGAAACGGGTTTTCGGGTGAAATTGTAGAAAGTGTTTATGCATGTGAAATGAAATACTAGCAAGGTGTTTTATGTGAATGTTTGTCATTAAAGTAATTGACAAAATTCTGAATAAATAAAAGGAGTTTTATTTAATGAGAGTTTGCATTAAATTTGGTGGAAATTTAATGGGAATTTGAGTGGGTTTTTGAGTGGAGGGAATTGAAAGGCATTTGAGTGAGTGGAGTGTCCACCCACATGAATGTGGAAGAGGTGGGGGCAGCCCCATGACTGGGCGCATGGCCCCTTGGGTTCCCCCCTCTCCCTATAAAGGCCCCCTCCTCTCTCTCACTCACACCTCCTCGTGAAGGATCTCTCTCCCTCTAGAATTTATCCCCATGGTCTCGGACTAGCGAGATACATGTTCCGGTGGCTTTTCGGCAAGAAAGAGTTGTGCTTCCGCTGCATCGCTGGGCGAGGCGAAGGTTGCTCGGTGCCTCGAGCGTGTGCGAGCACGGATGCTTTCATTGTTTTTGCGGCGCTAGGACTTCCTCTCGATCTTGAGATCGGCAGAGATCGTCTACATCAACCACGAGTTTGGACTCGTTAAGCTTTGTCGGTCTTCAAGGGTATGTTCTCTACGGATATACATCCGCCCGTTGTTTGTATCTCGTAGATAGATCTTGGTACATAGTTCCCATCGTAGGAAATTTTTTGTTTTCTATGCTGCGAACCCTACTGTGTATCGAGCCGGATCTATGCGTATATATACTTTACGGGTAGTACACATATGAGTATGTGGGCGATGATGATCATTTTATTGCTTCTTAGTTGTACTTTGGATATTGGTGGCATAGTGGGATGAAGCGGCCCGGACAAACTTTACATGTCCTCGCACATGAGACCTGTTCCACGCTTGACATGCAACTAGTTTTGCATAAGTGGCTAGCGGGTGTCTGTCTCTACTACTATAGTCAATATCTAATTTGCAACGAGTTGTCAACAATTTGGTTATCCTCGTTGTGGTTCATGTTCGTAGGTAAGAACGGTTATATCTTCGAAAGCCCTAAGCCACGTAAAACTTGCAATGGATAAATTAGAGGCGTCTAGTTTAGATTGTTGTTGGGCTAGTGTTATGATATGGTGATGTTGTAAGTAGAAGTAAGAGATGATACTCTTACAACACACATAGCGTGTAAGTTCCATATACCTTGGCCTTACACATAAAGGTATGATAGAGATCATATTATGGTGCACATGATGGAGATCATATGCGGGAACCATATCATTTCACTTATAAACATGTGATGTTTGATTGCATCTTATATTGCTTGTTTGGCGTTTTATTAGCATAATAAGATGACCCCTCATTTAGATATCAAGATAAGAATGTGTTCTTCCTTAAGTATGCACCGACAATGTTTCGTCGCTTCAAGACATCACGTGATGACCGGGTGTACTTGAATCCACGAGCATATCTCGGGTGTAAGACAGTTACACACGCGAATACTAAGGTTCTTACTTGGCGAGCCTAGCATGTACAGACATGGCCTCGGAACACGGACCAAAAGGTTAAGCATGAGTCATATGTTTTTTATATGATGACCATATGGATGCTCGCCTTTGAAGCTACACCGACTCACGTGATGATCAGACTTGGTGTAGTGGATTTGGTTCATGTAATCACCAAAAAGACACGAGGGATGTCGTTTTTGAGTGGGAGTTCATTTCTAATTTGGATTAGTAGAACTCAATTTATCATAAAATTAAATCAAAGTGAATTTGCATAATTTGTTGTAGTCATTGGCATTCGTTCACCACCTTATGCATAGTTGTAATTGAGATAATAGAACTATAGAATTCTGGATGTATACTTTACGAACTGGTATCGTATTGTGTTGAGTGTCAATCTAAAGTTTAAAGTCCTATTGCAAACTTTCAGCAAACTCTGTTTACTCTGTGAAATTTAATAATTGGTATAAAATCGAGAGTAACAATTCCAGTGTTAGTATCTTAAGTATCATGTTTGCCTCCATGATTCTTGATTGTTTTAATATCAAGTTTATCTAGAGCTGAAAGAATTGTTTGAAACCATCATGTGTGGTAGGTATAACGATATCTGAAACAATTTTTTGGTTGCAATATGATAGAGTATAATATATGTTCTCATATTGGATGAGAATTCTGAAGGTTGGAGATGCTAGACATCCTAATCATCCAAAAGGGTTTTGGAAAGTAATGTTATACTCACGATTCGCCTTTATAAGCTACAGTAGCTTGATCATGAAAGTCGTCATGATAAGGGTGAATAGAATATGTATGTAAAATGTTTACTACACTAAAAGATTACTAAAGAATGGATTTTGAAAGAATACCGATCATTTTGATGATGGTGATCTACTTCAAAGTGCAAGTCCAAAGGTATTATTATTTGAATATACACGCTTTGGACTATGTGTCATGTATATGGCGCCACTTTTGATGTTGATAGATTCTTTTAAAAAGGAAAAGGAAATGCTGAAAGAGAATCTATAAAATATATTTGGCAGAAAAGAAAAGATTGGAAATATCCAATTGAGGTATATATATGATATACATGTTATGGTTGTATTCTTTGCTTGTTAAACAATGTGGTTCTTGGGTATTGGATACCGAATTGGTTGGTATGAAATTTCATACGGAACAACGCAATTCATGAACCACAATGGCCTAAGTAACTAGCAAGAGAATATGTGATGATGTTCATTGAAAACAAACAAACTGTTGTTTGTATTTCTCGTTGATATCAAAGCTTGACTTTAAGATTTGTTTTAATAATTGTTATTTAAATCTGGTATTATGAGAACAAAGGTTGTTCAAATAATTACCGTATTCCATATAAGATGGATGATTTACAAATCTAGTTGGAGAAATCACATCCATAAAACCTAATGCTAAAATGTCGCAAGACAAATGATTGAAAGATCACTTATGAAGTGACATCGCTGTTTAAATTATATTGGAAATAAAACATGAAGAAACTCCATTTTCATGGATTTTTGGAGTCTTTGATTTGATCAAGTGACGCTTGTGAGACTTTCCTCGGGATAATTAAAACTTCGTTCAAAGGCCAAATAAGAACGATCGACTAAAATATTGGAATTTATACATATTGATGTATGTAGTCCATTATGTATAGTCGTAAGCGATGGGTTTCAACTTCATATACTTCTCCGGAAATTTGAGTGAATGTTCACTTAATGAGAAAGAAGTATGAAATATTTGAAAACATTCAAAGAATTTCAAGATGAAGTGAAAATCATTGTGACAAGAAAATAAATGGTTTATGATTTTATCGTAAGGGATTTATTTGAGTTACAAGTGTAACAAGAAAATAAATAAATTATGATTTTATCATGAAGGGATTTATTTGAGTTACAAGTTTAGCAAAACACCTAGATTTACATATCCGAAACACCATAGGAGTATGGAATGTTTGAGATTTGTAATGAAACCTTGTTTGACATGGTAGGATCAAAAGTGTTATTTATAAAACTGCCATTATGTTTTAAAAGATTAAAGCTTTAGAGACTACCGCTTTTACACTGAAAAGAGCTCCATATTGATCCGTTGAAATGACACCATGGAAGTTATGGTTTGGGGTAAAACCCAAGTTGTTATTTCTTAAATTTTGGTATGCTAAACATAAGTAAGATGTTTACAACCGAAGTCGGATGAGCATGTCTTTGTAGGTTATTTCGAATAAAAATTGGTTATTCCTCCATAATACCAAGGACAAAGGGGTTTGTCGCTTGAAATATGAAGTTTCTTGAAGAAGGAATTTTTCGTAAAAGTTAAGTGGGAGGACAATAGAACTTTGATAAGGTTAACGAACCTTAGCTATATGAGCTGAGTTGCAGCCGAAATCGCTTCAAGGCTGCCATAATGCTCATAGCTTATGTGCCTCAAAGGTTGTGGTCACGGAGATCTAAGTTCCTATTGAACCAAGAAGGTCAGTTAAACAATCAAATGCTAAGATTTGAGAGTAAATCATTATTATCTGACAATGATGAACTGACTACATGCAAAGAAGCGATGATGGGCCCTGACTCCGTCAAATGGCTTGAAGCCATAAAATCCGTGATAGTTCCATACACGAGAAATCAAGTTTTGAACTTGGAAGACCCACCGGAAAGGTGTAAAAACCTATCGGTCATATTTGGATCTATAAAGAAACTGACATGGATGTTTCACATCTATGAAATAGTCGACATGTCGCAAAGTATTTTACGACAATGTTCAAGGAGTTGACTATGACAAGATTTGATCTTTCATAGCGATATTTAGTCTGGACGGATTAAAGTAGCAACCACTACATATAATTTGGTATATGGTAGATGAATAAACAAAACAAAGTTCTTCTAATAGAATGGTTACCTAGGACGTTTACATGACATGGTCCAAAGGGTTTTGTTAAATTCAAAGGATGCTAAAATGGCATGCAAACTTCAATGGTTGAATTAAGCATCGCGGAGTTGGAATCTTCACCATGATGAAAAATGAGTTTTTCATCAGGAGACAATGAAGATGCTTGCATTTGCAAGAAATTAAGTGGGAGCGCTGAGACATATTTCTAATATATTATGTGGAGGACATTTTGTTGATTGGAAATTATGTATCTTTTATTGACAAAAGGTTAAGAATTTCATTTCGATGAAATACTTAGGCAAAACCCGAATATTTAGCGTGAATGTCTATAGTGGATAGACTGTGACGCCAATATGGTTGTGCCAAATATACATATATGAGATATTGAAGGAGTTCAATATAGAAACGACAAGAAACAGTTCTTGTTGCATGGAAAGTAATTTAATCAAGATTCAAGTGTATTGACACTTGATAAGTGAAACAAGATTCAAGTACTTTGACACTTGATGAGTGAAATCACAAGGATGCTTTGATCAATCATACCATGATATGTACACATCCAGATATGTCCTATGTTCTAAGTGTTATGAGCATATACCAGAATGAATCATAAAATGATCATTGGACGATAGTGAGGATATTCTTATGATCTTTTGGAAGAACTAAGAATATATTTGTGTAGAGGTGACAAGAAATTACAAATAGTTCATTGCAAAGCGTTACATTGATACTAGTTTTGTCACAAGATACAAATTAAGTTTATCTCAATTTAAACTATGAGTGGCACAATGTAATGGAAAGGAGAATCCATGCACTGGTAGAAAACACCCCATGTGTCCCGGTTGGTAAGGGGCATTAGTCCCGGTTGCCCAACCGGGACGGGGCTATCGGGACTAAAGCCCTAACCTTTAGTCCCGGTTGCCCCACCAACCGGGACAAAAGATCATACACGTGGCAGCCGCATGGCGAGGAGGGAGAGTTAGTCCCGGTTCGTAATACGAACCGACTAATAACCTTCGCCGCGCAGAGATTTGTTTCATTTCTTCGCCATGCAGAATTCATTTTGCACATTTTGTTGCCGCGCAAAGATTTTCGCCACTTTTGTGCCGTGCGAAGAATTCATTTAGGTTGTTTTATTGTTTATTTAGTGTTTTGCACTTATCAATGAAGGAACCTTATATTACACAAGATCATCATGACAATATTACATTCAATACACGGATCGAGTTCATGCACTACATACAAAAGTATTCCCTTGTCTATACACGGACCGAGTTGGTATTTTTACAATCCCTATTGTCTATACACAGAATAGTACTCCCTTCGGTCTAGGACTTCGCATCCAAGAATCCCGCCAATTCCTCCCGAATTGCTCAGACGCGATCCTTTGGCGTAAGACCGTCCCAGACGCTCGATCTAATTTAAAAAGGAGTCACCTATATGAATGAAACTAAACACAATTTGTTTGAAAATAAAACTATAGAAATTGTTTACATACGTGAGTTGCTCTAAATTTCTGCCCTTCTCATCGCATCGTCTACGGATGAACTCGCAAACATAGTATCCACAGATTGTTACCGTCCCGTGTCGCACTTCACAAGAACATAGTTCAATCAAAATAATAATCAAGCATGATAATAACGTATCAAAACTAGAATCAAAGAGATGCGGATATAGCTAGTGGTGCTTACATCTAGTGGTTGAAATGTAAGCTCCTCTTTCCAAACACCCCTAGCCTTCTTGGTGAACCGCTTCCAAAGCGCCTGCCGAAGCAAACGAATAAAAGAAGTTATTAAGTACTTGATATCATAAAATACACGAACGCGTTGCCGATATAGTGTAGTAATGATTAGAATTACCGTGGAGAAGTATCCATGTCCTTCCACGTCTCAAGGGTTTATGTTTCGAGTCCATGACTAGTACACGCCTTTGTCAAGTTGAATGATTAATGTAATATAGTGGAAGTCATGAATGCATAACTAATCAATTATATACTTAACATCGAGTAAGTTTAAATAGAAAGTGTATACAAGACAATAACACTCACTGGAAGTTGTAAGGAAAAGTATTTCCCTTTTGGTTTCTTGAAACCTTAACGCTGTACTATATTATCCTCCAAGTATCCTGGGGCTTATTTTGAGATTAGCTTCATGAACCCAATATGGGTCAATGAAGCCAATATCATAGATTTGTCCTCCGCTGCATTCGAGAATCTTCATTCTCGCATATTACGGATGATTATATACATGCAATAAACAAAGTGAGATAGTGGAGACTAAGTTAATTACAGAATTAGTACTTACATAATAGGCAATCGATGAGCGATTTGTCCAAGGCGCCTTGATTGAATAATTGAAATAGCTCAACAAATTCAATGGATATCATGTCATCACTTTCTTTCCCATGATGCTTTTTGTAACCCTCAAGACTATCCAGCTTAGCCCCAAGACTTGTGGCGTGCATGTACCGCTTATGCAATCTTCGATTTTTGTTGAAAGATTATTTACCTCCTCAGGTTTGACGAGAGGTTTGCAGATCGGTATTTGTATGCTACTTCACTCACGGGAAGAACTCTAATCGATAAGTATCTGGGCAATACTCATACCTTGAGCAATGGCTTTCTCAGACAGTAACTACCTACGGATCATACCGCTTCGCCCCATATTTGCTCGACCCCACATTGGTTTGAGAAATCACCTTGAGAGGGGCGCAAGTCTGTTTTGCTTGTTCTCCGAGCAACAGATTTCGCTTGCATCAAGATCGCTCTTCGAGGCTTTTTGTGCCGCATGTGACTTGAGAATAGAACGCTCATAGTCCGATGACAGCTTTGGCTCGGGTTGATGAAGAGTCTTTAGCATTTTCAACACTTTGGCTTTTTCTTCTTTGGTCTGGGGAACTGCTCTTTAGGCCGCCACTTAGCGAAAAACGCTGCTTCAAAGATCAACCCGAGCCGGTCTCCTCTTCAAGACCATAAGCTCTCTTGGGAGGAACCGCTGGTACTTTTGGAAGAGGCTCTTGTTTACGCTTTCGGCGATCGCCACGACGACAAGAGCGCAGACGCTTACGCTTTTATCCCGAGGCGCCGCGATGGCTCCGGGCGATGGTCGCACCGGAGACGGTGAGGCGACGAGCCGTGAGGCGACGAAGACGGCGCACGGGCGGCGAATTCCGGAAACGGGTGAGACGGCGAAGATGGCCTTGGCATGTGATTTGAAGCACGATACAATCCTTCGCCATAGAATGGTGGCGTTATGCCACCAAGATACCACATCCCCTTCACCCAGGGTAATGAAGATCCAAAACCTCAAAGGTGGGCATGATTTCATCCACGCCGACAACAGAAAGCCCTCCGGAACCGACGATCGTGGTAAGTTGGTGTGGTCCAATTGGTAAGGCATAGCCGACCACCACCTTCATTGATATGTTCACAACTTTGACATGTAGATCGCAGGTGTCATCTCCGTGATATCATCCATCGGTAGCCAACAGGAGCCATCGTCGGTGCATCATCGGCATCGCCATTGTCATCACCGGGACCTCGGTGGAAGCCACATCGCTTTTTCGATTATTCGATAGCGGTAGCATCGAATGCAAGCAGGTCACGAGATGGGCGCCGTAGTACTTTGCTCTTTAAGTGAGTTAATTTCATCTTGTTGTTGCTTTAATAGTTCTTCAATTAAACGATTCGCTCTTTCTCGCTTCAACCGCCTGTCCTTACTCCTCCGACGGCTTCTATCGGGATATTTCTTCCTCTCTTGAAACCCATCCTCCATGATTGGGAGCCTATTGTGCCTCGTGTTCGTCCATCATGTTCCTTATTTCCAAGGGCAGTGTGAGCTCATCATTCTCTCTATCGAATGAAGTCCCCATCTTTAACAGCCTTTATCGCTTTTCTCATCCTCTCGATTGGCAAGGGGTCTTCTTTATGTCGTATGGTATATATACACCTCCTTCCGAGTCCAACGTGCCCCATGCCCGTAAAACCAATTCCTTGTGCTCTACCCAATCGTCTGCCTCTGGGTGATATTTTTATCACGCAGCCTCGCTCAAGTTTCTCCCACTTAGGAATGCCACCAGAGCCACCTTGCCCCATAGTATGGTGATACTTGTTAGCAAGATTCACTTATTCTTTCAGACATTTCCTTAGCTTTTTTCGATGTCTTGTATTCCACAAACTCAGCCTGTAATGGTTTTATCTTCCAAACCGAGTCTTCTTGAAATCGAGTCTTCTCTTTCACGACATAGTCAAGGTGCAATCTTTTCTTCCATTGGTGAAACATCGGGCCATCTTCTTCAAAGCCCACTCTCGACCTTAGCCTCCATGGCTCTCCCATGTTGTATATGCGTCCTCAATCTGGATCCTCCGCATTTGGATCCAGCTCTATCTTCGTAGTTTGAAATTAACCATGAGCCTCTTCCACAAGAAATCTTTGGCGTGGTTAGGGACAAATAAACATGTTCCTCTTCATCCGCATTAGCAGGCCTATTCCAATTTCTAATGGTGATCGGATTAAGTCCCTAACGACATTCCGCATTGTGCCACAAATTTGGTTGCGATAACTTCGAGCGGTCGGTCTGCCGTCTGCGACATCTTCGATCCTGAACCTCTCATGGTCTTCCAACTTTTGGTTGGGCCTCGCTCATTTCAGAGATTCCTTCGATCCGAGGGCTAAAAGAAGAAAGATCGTCACATTATTTCTATATAGATAGCGATGATTAATTAATGAATTGATTTATATTACATGCACCTTGCCGAGCGTCTTCTCGACACACAAGGCATCGCTTCTCTCATGAAGGCAACACCTTCAACCTCAAACAAGTTGTCTACTCCGTAAAAGAGGATCACCTCACCGAGTTGTTCGTAAACGCTGATACGCCTAAATTATCTTCCCACGGATCACACCTTGGATCAACTCTTCCTTTTCTTTGTCTCCGACGTGGATCCATATTTTCTGCATAGGTGGAAAACGAATAAGTCAAAGCGGCTAAAGGAGAAAGTTAAGTACGGTGTTGAGAGATATAAACCCTAATTCAGAAACCCTAATATATACATACACAATAATAAAATGAAGAGAAAGGGAAACCGTGTAGTAGATAGGCACATCGTCGAACCCACATGACAAGTTAATTTTCATTGAATGTAACCCTAAGACATGCTCGACGATTTCATCGGGGTTCCGAGGGGTGAAAATCCTAACTCGGGGAAACTCCGGAACATATGAGGGGTGCATTTGTTCTTCTAATTATACTTGTCATTTAAGTTGTTGAACAATGCATGATTATAGTTTAGATAGATAGGTTTCATTTTTACGAACAATTTGATATATTATTTGTATTTTTCGACTTATAAACAATAAGTTATTGATTTTACAATATTAAATCATTTTCTGGAATTAAAACAAAAGGCAAATAGTTTTACAGGGCGACCCTAGCAAGTGAGATCGAGATGGGCCCTAGTGCCAACTCAGCCTCCACGCAAGCAGTGCCACCCAAAGACAACACATCGCCGGGTGAGCACTGCGGTGGCCGGCGACGTTGCTACAGGCTCGGGAGGGCGGCGTGGGTTTGTTCGAAAGAGGGTGTCGAGGCGAACCTAACTAGTAGGGGACCTTTAGTCATTTAAATTGTTGAACTTGCATTTTGGTTTAATAAAGAAAGAACAAATCAAACCCTAAACCCTAACTTCCCTCCATTTGAAAACCATTCAAATGAGTTTTTATTTAAACAACTAACTACATGAGTTGAGCCCAAAGTGTATAAAAGGGTCTCACACTATTTCATATACTTTATAAAAGTTTCAGAAGTTGAAAAGATTCAAAACAGATTTGAAATTCAAATTACAAAAGGAAATCAGAAATAGAAATAGAAAAAATTTCGAAATAAATAATGTATCCAACCTAGCTCTCGGGCCGAGCCCATCTCTCCTTCTCTCTCTGGCGCTAGGTGAAGCCCACCCGGGCCCAAGAGCAGCCCAGCCAGTGCACTCTTCGCCTTCTGTTTCTATCTTCTTCCTCCCCGACGCAGCTCACGGTGGCTCACCGCCGCCACCCGATGCGCCAAGATGCCAAGATCATCGCCGCCTCATGAGCCTATAAGAGCTCCAATACCATCAACCCTAGCTTCTCTTCTTCCCTGTTTCCCCTTTGCCAACCCTAGCTCGACAACAACGACGGAGCAGGCGGTGGCGAGTCGACGGGAGGATGAACCAGAGGGGGCGAGAGAGAGGGTCCACGAGGACCAAAGATACCGTGTGTGGTGGTGGTGTCGGGAGACGAGGCGAGGTCGATCCGACGAATCGACCGGCGATCGGGCTCGAGGGTCGTTGGCGGCGATTGGGAGCGAGCGGCCGATTCCTTCAGGGAGAAGCCTCGGGCGACGAGGAAGCTTCCCGACGCTATCGGGCGAGGGCGGCCGGAAAGGCGTGGCTGGCAGAGCTGACAAGGCGTCGAGAAGAGAAGAGGAAGTGAGATGGAGGAAGAAGAAGAGGAGGGCAAATTATAACCAAGGACCTTTAGTCGGTTGGTGGCTCCAACCGGGACTAGTTGATACGTCCAGTTGGAGCCACCAACCGACGATACTCCACTTTTTTTTTCAATTTTCAAAAATCGGAGGGCGTTAGGATTTAGTCGGTTGGTGGCTCCAACCGACATATTCTGCTTTTCAAAAAAATTTCGTGTTTTCTCTGCCTACTTTATTTTTTATTTTGGGGTTTAAATTTGTATTGTTTTTAAATGATAACTAATTTGGAATTTAGAAAACTTTAAACATAAAAAAGTGTTTGGATTGAATAAATAATTCAAAACCATTTTCTGTTTTAAAAATAATTAATGTAACCATTTAAAATATGAACCATTTACAATTAGAAATGAATTAACTTTTTTTTTTAATATCAATTTGGAATTTAGAAAACTTTAAACATAAAAGTGTTTGGATTTGAATAAATAATTCAAAACCATTTTCTGCTTTAAAAATAATTAATGTAACCATTTAAAATATGAACCATTTACAATTAAAATGAATTAACTTTTATTTTTTAATATCAATTTGGAATTTAGAAAAACTTTAAACATAAAAGTGTTTGGATTTGAATAAATAATTCAAAACCATTTTCTGCTTTAAAAACAATTAATGTAACCATTTAAAATACGAACCATTTACAATTAAAATGAATTAACTTATATTTTTTTAATATCAATTTGGAATTTAGAAAACTTTAAACATAAGAAGTGTATGGATTTGAATAAATAATCCAAAACCATTTTCTATTTCTAGAAAATAATTAATGTAACCTTTAAAATGAATTAACTTATATTTTTAATATTAATTTGGAATTTAGAAAAACTTTAAACATAAGAAGTGTATGGATTTGAATAAATAATCCAAAACCATTTTCTATTTCTAAAAATAATTAATGTAACCTTTAAAGTTAATTAACTTATATTTTGAATATTAAGTTGAATTTAGAAAAATTTAAACATAAAAAGTGTTTGATTTAAATAAATAATTCAAAAACATTTTCTGCTTTTAAAAATAATAATTAATGTAACCATTTAAAATATGAACCATTTACAATTAAAATGAATTAACTTATATTTTTTAATATCAATTTGGAATTTAGAAAACTATAAACATAAGAAGTGATAGGGACGGCCATTGTCGATTTTTCCTTTGAAACATGATCAATATACCAAGTCGTATTTTTCCTTTCATATTGTTAGAACTTGCATTGGATCTCTGAAGAAACCACATATTGCGAGTCTAAAATGATTTTTTCAAAAATCACAAGCGGTAGATCATGTACCGTAGTACAAACTGACCACTTCCTCACGATTCTACAGACATTTGTCCTTTTACCGTGGATGGACGAAAAGGTTTGAGATGTACCGTTGGGATATAGTCCATGTAAGGTGGTCTAGTATTTTAGGAAAATAGACGGTAGCATTCAAACGGCATTTTGGTGGTTACTTCAAAACGACCCGCTTTTTGCGCTCGGAAAATGGAAAAGGGCTTTTCCGCATGCAAAAAGGAAAACTTCCTCCGCAACATTGTTCTCCATACCAATGTCCACACACATGCATAATATGGGCACAACATCACAAACTATGCCGTGATTCAAGACATAACATCGGTCATTTGGACCGAAAGCCATGAAACCTCGAACATGATAGGTCATTTTGTGAAGGTTTTATAAACATGATCAATATACCAAGTCCGTATTTTTCCTTTCAACTATGTAACATAATATGACACCACGAAGGATTTTCATTGTTCGGATTTTTTTGAATTTATTATGCCCGCTTTGAATTATTTGAATTTCTAACTATGGTCGAACCGTGTGCATGAAGATTGGGGACGCATCGTTAGAACTTGCATTGGATCTCAAGAAACCACATATTGCGAGTCTAAAACGATTTTTTCAAAAATCACGGCGATAGATCATGTACTGTAGTACAAACCGGACCCACTTCCTACCGATTCTACAGACATTTGTCCTTTTACCGTGGATGGACGAAAAGGTTTGAGATGTACCGGTTGGGATATAGTCCATGTAAGGTGGTCTAGTATTTTAGGAAAATAGGACGGTAGCATTCAAAACGGCATTTTGGTGGTTACTTCACAAAACGAATTTTTTTTGCTCGAAAATGGAAAAGGGCTTTTCCGTGCATAAAAAGGAAAACTTCCTCCGCAACATTGTTCTCCATACCAATGTCCACACACATGCATAATATGGGCACAACATCACAAACTATGCCGTGATTCAAGACATAACATCGGTCATTTGGACCGAAAGCCATGAAACCTCGAACATGATAGGTCATTTTGTGAAGGTTTTTCAAACATGATCAATATACCAAGTCCGTATTTTTCCTTTCAACTATGTAACATAATATGACACCACGCCAAGGATTTTCATTGTTCGGATTTTTTTGAATTTATTATGCCCGCTTTGAATTATTTGAATTTCTAACTATGGTCGAACCGGTGTGCATGAAGATAGGGACGGCATCGTTAGAACTTGCATTGGATCTCGAAGAAACCACATATTGTAGTCTAAAAACGATTTTTTCAAAAATCACGCGATAGATCATGTACCAGAGTACAAACCGACCCACTTCCCACCGATTCTACAGACATTTGTCCTTTTACTGTGGATGGACGAAAAGGTTTGAGATGTACCGTTGGGATATAGTCCATGTAAGGTGGTCTAGTATTTTAGGAAAATAGGACGGTAGCATTCGAAACGGCATTTTGGTGGTTACTTCAAAAACGACCCGCTTTTTGCGCCGGAAAATGGAAAAGGGTTTTTCCGCATGCAAAAAGGAAAACTTCCTCCGCAACATTGTTCTCCATACCAATGTCCACACACATGCATAATATGGGCACAACATCACAAACTATGCCGTGATTCAGCACATAACATCGGTCATTTGGACCGAAAGCCATGAAACCTCGAACATGATAGGTCATTTTGTGAAGGTTTTTCAAACATGATCATTGTTCACACATTTAGTCCGGATGTAGTCACAAACCGACTAAAAATATTTTCCGCCATTTCCCACCTCTTCCGCCAAGTTTTCCGCCTTTCCTTTCTACTAGAGCTTTTAGTCCCGGATGTAGTCACTAACCGACTAAAGATATTCCGCATTTCCCAAAGCTTCATGCCAAGTTTTCCGCCTCTTTCCTCTATATTTAGGGTGATCGTGTCATGGCTATCCACACATCACCTTCCTCTCTTAGAACAATGGACAACGCCATCGGGCCATTCGACCTCGAGACCGAGGCGCCAGGCGCCCAACTACCCTTGTCCACCGGGTACCGCCGCCGGCTGGATGTCGAGCCTGGAGGGTTCTGCCCCTCCGTCCCTCAAGGTTCCGCACGCCAGCGGCCATCACAAACCACTTCTACCACGAGCTCACGCCGAGCAGCGGATGGATCCTGGGATCCCGACAACTATGACACTGAATGCCTTCTTCGCTAATAGGGGAAAGGGAGCTCGCCAGTACGAGGGTGATGGCGCCACCGGTGAACAACAACGAAGTCGGCCGTCGCTCGTGGTGGGAGAACCGTACTATCATCGGTGATGCGCTACATCGCCGGGAGACCATCTCGCCACGGTGCCCACGAGTCCACCCGCCACAGCCCCACATCCCTTTATGTGAAGCGGCATCTTTTCCAGAGACTCTCCCACCCGCCGTGAATCCAAGGCTGAATGGCCTCGTATATGCCATGGATGGCCGAGGATCCCTGAGTGGCGGTGACGATGACGATGATGATGACGTATTTACGATGAAGACCTCAAGGCTGCACTATAGGACTAGGCATGATTATGACTAAAGGGGCGGCTTTAGGCAAGTGTTAGCTAGTCCCGATTTGTCCGGTTTTAATATTAATAAATGTCTTAAGTGTTACCTAATAAATAGAGGAAATGCCTATATAAAGAGAGGGTTCATATTTAGTCCCGATTTGTACGGTTGGGATATAGTCCATGTAAGGTGGTCTAGTATTTTAGGAAAATAGGACGGTAGCATTCTGAAACGGCATTTTGGTGGTTACTTCACAAACGACCCGCTTTTTGGCTTTCGGAAAATGGAAAAGGGATTTTCCGTGCGACAAAAAGGAAAACTTCCTCTGCAACATTGTTCTACATACCAATGTCCACACACACATGATCATTGCGGCACACACCTTTAGTCCCGGATGTAGTCACAAACCGACTAAAGGGATTGCAGAGTGGGCTGCATAACACTAATAATAGGGGTGAGTGTCGACATTATGTCGTATGTTTGTACCTTGTCCCGGATGGTGTCACCAACCGGGACTAAATATGAATTTAGTCCGGTTGGAGACACCAACCGACTAAAGATGAGTCAAGACTAATAATAGGTGAGTGTCGACATTATGTCGTGAGTGTCGACATTATGCCGAGCTGCTTGTACTATAAATATGCATCCTTGTGAGTCCAGTCCTCCAGCCAGTTTGAGGCATCTCCAAGATGGTTTTAGAGAGCAGGACACCACTACGGCCAGCCTGTGGAGATGCGAGAGCGGGCCTCCCGGCATCTCCGAGAAATCGGTCATAGAGGCACCTAATATGTGAAATTAGTTAGCTCCGAGGCGTATTGATCTAGTTAGTGAAGTTACAAGCTGCAAGATGGTTTTCGAGAGCAGGGACACCATGCAAGGCCAGTTGTGGAGATGCTGACGGAGCCTGGGCCTCCCAAGATCTCCGAGAACTGGTCATAGAGGCACTCCCTAATATGTGAAATTAGTTAGCTCCGAGGCGTATTGATCTAGTTAGTGAAGTTACAAGCTGCAAGATGGTTTTAGAGCAGGGACACCACTGCCAGCCTGTGGAGATGCCGACGGAGCCAGTCCTCCCAGATCTCCGAGAAACTGGTCATAGAGGCACTCCGTCCAGCCACAAAATGGGACTAACACTCAAGACATTTATTAATATTAAAACGAGACTACAAAACCGGACTAAAGGCCACAAACCGCGAAGATATCCTTCGTCAAGCCACAAACCGCGAAAGACATGAACTAGAGTTACATAATATGAGCATGAACTTCTTGGCATATGTCATTCCTTATGACCGCAGACGTAACCATGGAGCATCTTCTTTACTTAACGGAATGCTTGGGTCGGTTTTCCACCGTGAAGGGCGGAATTTCATCAAACTTATTATAATCTTCCGACATGTCATCTTGCCCTCGATTCCCACGATGTTTCTTTTCCTGAAAGAACTATGTGACGCTTTGGATCATCATATGATGTATTCGTTTGCATATTTTTTTTTTTTTTCGGTCCGAGGACATGTCCTTCACATAGAAAACCGAGACACATCATTGGCTAGGACGAATGGTTCATCTCTATAACCAAGATTGTTGAGATCCACTGTTGTCATTCCGCATAACCGGTCTATCTTTACCCTTCCCCATTGGTTGACCCATTTGCAAATAAACAAAGGGACCTTAAAAGAGACTCCATAGTCTAGTTCCCATATCTCCTCTATGTAACCATAATATGTGTCCTTTTGTCCATTCTCGCCTATTGCATCAAAGCGGACACCACTATTTTGGTTGGTGCTCTTTTTATCTTGGGCGATCGTGTAGAATGTATTCCCATTTATTTCGCACTTGGAAATTCAATACAAGAGAAGATGGTGACGCCAACAAGTATAGCCGATCTTCAAAGGTGGTGTCATTCAAGAGATGTGTCCGCATCCAACCACCGAGACTTCATGTGTTCATCTCAGAATCCATGATTCAAAGCTTCCCCGGTTTTTGAGCGCATAATATTCTTGTGTTCCTCCATATACGGAGCTGCCAAGGTGGAATTATGTAGAATCGTAGTGTGCTTTAGTGAAAGAATCATTCCTACATATCATTGCTTTCTTTCCCAGCGTGCCTTTTCCACTTAGTCTTCCCTCATGCCATGAGTCGAAACACCAATCGGCTTAAGGTCGAATAAAGTCAACACAAAACTCAATGACCTCCTCTGCTCCATATCCCTTGAGATGCTTCCTTCCGGTCTAGCACGGTTATGAACATATTTCTTTAAGACTCCATGAACCTCTCAAAGGGGAACATATTGTGTAAATACCGGACCGAGAATGGCAATCTCTTCCACTAGATGAACCAGAGATGCGTCATAATATTGAAGAAGGATGGGAACACCAATTCAAAACTAACAAGACATTGTACCACATCCTTCTCAGAACCTTGGTAATATCCGATTGATTACCTTCGAGATATTGCATTGAGGAATGCACATACTTCACAATGGGTACTCGAACATTTTCTAGAAGCCCCTCAATGCAATCGGAAGCAACTGCGTCATAATCACGTGATACCATGAGACTTCAGGTTTTGGAACTTTTTCGCCATATTTATTATCCCTTTATATTAGATGAGAAGTCTGACGGCACCTTGATACCGTAAAGGACTTCAAAAAGATTTCCTTCTGCTTTGGTAAGAGCATAGCTGCACGACTTAAGTGACGCCTTTATCCGCCTTGTTATCTGTATGCATGTTCTTTGGGTCTTTCATAATTTGTTGGTCCTCCCGTGCTTGTGTATCTTTTGTCTTCCCATACACGCCTAGGAATCCTAGGTGTTCACGCAGAGATTCTTCGTCACGCATCACGTCGATTGAAGAGCGGACACGCAGGACTTTCCAATATGGCAGCTCCCAAAATATAGATTTCTTCTTCCACATGGGTGCGTGTCCTGTAGCGACGCTGCTCGAATCGATCACCGGACCCTTTCCAAAGATTACTTCTATGTCCTTGACCATACCAAATACATCATCACCGGAGGAGTTCAGCTTCTTCCGTGATCCGCCTCACCTTTGAAATGCTTGCCTTTCTTTCTTACGGATGATTGGTGAAGAAATCGTCGATTCGCTAGGTACACAACCTTCTTGCATTTATGCAAATATGTACCTTCGGTCTTATCTAAACAGTGGGTACATGCCTTATATCCTTTGTTTGTGCGTCGAAAGGTTACTAAGAGGCCAATCATTGATGGTTACGAATAACAACCCTCGAGATTAAATGGCTCTGCTTGTTCTCATCCCACGACGTACACCTGGTTTGCCCCACAACCGTAAGAGTTCTTCAACTAATGGCCTAAGGTACACATCAATGTCGCGTTCTTGCCGGGCCTTGGATGAGCACTGCATCATAATGAACTTACGCTTCATGCACAACCAAGGAGGCAGTTGTAGATACATAGAGTCACGGGCCAGGATCGCAGCTCGCTCCCAAAAGGATTCATGCCATCCGCATTTAGACCAAACCATAAGTTCCTTGCGCCACCGCAAAGTCCGGAAGTCTCTCTCGATTTTTCTCCACTGTGACCCATCGCCAGGTGTCTCAACTCCCCGCCTTTCTTACGGTCTTCTTTGTGCCATCGCAACAACCTGGCATGCTCTTTGTTTCGAACATGCGTTTCAACCTTGGTATTATAGGAGCATACCACATAACCTTAGCAGAACCCTCTTCCGAGGGGCTCTCCTCAACATCACCAGGTCATCTCGTGCGATCTTATACCGCAACGCTGCTGCATACCGGCATTTATCTAAATTCTCATACTCCTTATCATAGAGGATGCAGTCATTAATGCATGCATGTATCTTTTGCACATCTAATCCCAGAGGATGAGAGTCTTCTTTGCTTCAGAGGTACTATCGGAAGTTCGTTATGTTTTGGAAACTTGGCTTCATTATTTTCAAAGATCTTTTCAAATGAGGAGTCGGTTAGACCACACCGCCTTCCATCGCAACAATTCCAAAGGTCGCATCGAGCTTTGTGCTGCCATCTTCACAATTTGGGTACAACAATTTCTTGTGATCTTCTAACATGCCCTCTAACTTCAACTTCTCATTTTCGCTTCACGCTCGCTTTGCATCGAAATGACCCTACCAAGTTCATCACCGGCTCATCCGATGCCCGTTTCACCTTTTTCCTCTCCATTGTCTTCCATTGCAAGATCATCAGTATTCAGAAACATATGATGATAGTTGTTATCATCATCTTCTTCTTCACCATCTTCCATCATAACCCCTCTTTCCCCGTGCTTGGTCCAAAGAAATTATAGTTGGGCATGAAACCTTTCATAATCGTGTGTCCGCGAATGATTTTCGAGGAAGAGTACTCCTTGTTGTTCCGACATTGAACACATGGACAACGATAAATCCATTCTCTTTGTTTGCCGTAGCCACATCGATAAATTTATCCACGCCTTTGATATACCCGGCTACCACGCCGTCACCGTACATCCATTCCCGACGCTCATCCGCATCATATAAGTAAGTTTATCAAAAAACAGGACATCATAAATAGTGAAATAACCAATTCACACCGACACATGAATTGTATCAATGACCTAGAAAAGATAAGATTGCTAACCTCGATCGAGGGAAATAAGCTCAAGCGCGTCTCGGACACCTTCTATATTTTTGTTCTATGAGAAATTCAACGGGATTTTTCACTCAAACATTTCAACAAACACCTTCCATGCATGCATGAGAAAAAACTAGCACACACCCTCACAGCTTACACCATTCGAAAAAACAGAGTGGAGGCAGAGGAGGGGGCTGGGGCGTTGCATTTATAGAGGGCAGGGGTCTTTAGTCCCGTTGGTGCCAAAGAACCGACTAAAGGCGTGTGCCACGTGGTCAGGTTAAACCTTTAGTCCCGTTGGTGGCTCCAACCGGACGCATGCCCTACCAACCGGGGACCCATGCCCCGGCCCGTGCCCGCCCAACCGGACGTGCCAAGATTAGTCTCGATTCTTTGCAACCGGACTAATGCTCCTGTGGTGGCGAACGGATGGCCCTTTTTCCTCTAGTGATGATGGATTTGGATGAAATCCATAGTTGAGACATTGTGACGAATACTACAACAAAAAGGCTAAGTATATGACTGCTATAGTAGTAGCAAAGGAGGGAATTTGTGTCAAGAAGTTTGTTATCAAACTAAGGTGTGGTTCGCAACGGGCTAACACTAAAGATATATTGTATGACAATAGTATCGACGTGTTTTAATCCCAAGGAACTAAAGGTCTCACCGAAATACCAAATTTATACAATGCCATCTCATTGGAGAATGAGTGATGCGTGGAGACGCAAAGACATGCAAATACACACGACCAAGGCGTCAGATCCAGAGATTATGTTAACCACTTGCAGGTTGCATATATGGAACACCGTAAAGCCATAGGTGTTCAATACGCAAAGTTTTCAAACTAGATTATTGTCTCTAGTGCAAGTGGAGATGAAGGAATATGCCCGAGAGGCAATAATAAAGTGGTTATTATCGTATTCCTTATTTATGATAAATGTTTATTTTACATGCTATAATTGTATTAATACGGAAACGTTAATACATGTCTGTTTAATAAACAAAAAGGAAGTTCCTAGTTATGCCTCTCTTATAAACTAGCTCGTTGATTAACATGATGATCAAAGTTTCCTGATCATGGACATTGGATGTTGTTAATAACGAGGTCACAACATTAGTGTAATGATGTGATGAACATTCATCTGAAGTATAGCATTACGATCAAAGTCATTGAGTTTATGTTGCTATAACAACTTACGAAGTGATCCTAATCCTTAGACCATGAGATCATGTCAATCACTAACACCGGAAGAGTTTCTTGATAACATCAAACGTCACACCGTAACAGGGTGATTATAAAGATGGATTTAGAACTACTAAATTGTTATGTTGAGGCCCATGGATCGAGAGTGGATTTTGTTCATCCCGATGACGGATAGATATACTCTGGGCCCTCTCGGTGATATCGCATTGATTAGCTTGCAAGCAAGTGATTTGATCACTAGAATGTTATATCACGGGAACGAGAAAAGAGTGCATGTCGGTAACGAGATCAAACTAGGTATGGAGATACCGATGATCGAATCTCGGACATGTAATATATCGTGAAACAAAGGGATTAAGATACTAGCGTAAAAGGTTCCGACGATCACAAGAAAGTCATCGTTGAATGTGTGGAGTCGATGGGTCTCCGATCCCGCTCGATTATTGATATGAGAGGAGTCTCGATCATGTCCGCATTATTCTCGAACCGTAGGGTGACACACTTAAGAGACACCGACATCCATTTGGAGCAAAAGTTTCATGCCGAAAAGAATAACAAGCACGGGAATTTATTTCACTAGATACCGAAACGGGTTTTCGGGTGAAATTGCAGAAAGTGTTTCTGCATGTGAAATGAAATACTAGCAAGGGGTTTTATGTGAATGTTTGTCATTAAAGTAATTGACAAAATTCTGAATAAATAAAAGGAGTTTTATTTAATGAGAGTTTGCATTAAATTTGGTGGAAATTTAATGGGAATTTGAGTGGGTTTTTGAGTGGAGGGAATTGAAAGGCATTTGAGTGAGTGGAGTGTCCACCCACATGAATGTGGAAGAGGTGGGGGCAGCCCCATGACTGGGTGCATGGCCCCTTGGGTGCCCCCCCTCTCCCTATAAAAGGAGCCCCCCTCCCTCTCTCTCCCTCACACCTCCTCGTGAAGGATCTCTCTCCCCCTCTAGAATTTATCCCCCATGGTCTCGGACTAGCGAGATACATGTTCCCGGTGGCTTTTCGGCAAGAAAGAGTTGTGCTTCCGCTGCATCGCTGGAGCGAGGAGGCGGAGGTTGCTCGGTGCCTCGAACGGTTGTGCGAGCACGGATGCGTTGTTGTTTTGCGACGCTAGGACTTCCTCTCGATCTTGAGATCGGCAAGAGATCGTCTACATCAACCACGAGTTTGGACTCGTTAAGCTTTGTCGGTCTTCAAGGGTATGTTCTCTACGGATATACATCCGCCCGTTGTTTGTATCTAGTAGATAGATCTTGGTACATAGTTCCCATCGTAGGAATTTTTTTTTCTATGTTGTGAACCCTACAATGATTCCAGCCTATGATGTGGGTCTGAGGCCCTAGGATGTGATTCCTAGTTAGTTGGGTATTAATTTGTTTGAATATTATAGATTTAGAGGTGCTACTCTCTCTTTGAGAGATGTGCCCTGATCTGATAAGATCAAATGAAAATAATCTAAGTTGCAAAAATAACACTAAACCCAATGATGTTGGTCTGAGGGTTTAGTGCTTGTGGTTGAGCTTGATTTATTATCCTTATACTTGAAATCTCTAGGATAGATGCACTCCTCTTGGGTGATTATTGAGAGATCATTACATAAAGCAACACATGCTTTTGTTTAGATATTCTGATGAAAGCATGTGATGGTTTTATGAGACTCACCACAAGATTTGATGTTGGTGTAGTATATTGATGATGATCTTGATCTGCTTTTGCTGGCTCCTAAGCTTGCTCTTGAGCTTGCCTGCTCCTCCTAGCTCCTGAGATTGACCTTGCTATCCACCGGTTCAATCCCTCTCCTTATGTCACCATCCTGGTGATGCTTGGGTTGATCTAGGTGGTTGGTTTGGTTGCTGTTCTTGGTTTGGCTGGTGTTCACACTGGTTGTAAATCAAGAACTCTTTATGCTTTGAAAACAGACATATGTATACGTTTTTGTGCTTTGAAAACTCGCTCAAACTTAAGTAAACGATCGGTTGGCACTTTCCTTGCGAGTGTCAGTGTCGGCCCAGCAGAGTGCTTTCGCCGTTGGTGTTCTTTCCGATCTCAATACATTTCACCGCTCCACCGGAAATTCCCTAGTGGAGTGATGCACTGAGGTGCATCTCCACGGCTGTGTTGTGGTTTTGTTTTGCTGGTTGTGCTTGTGAGGTCGACAGCTCACCCTTTTGCATGCTGTGTGTGTGCTGCTTGTGTGTCTGCTATGCATATGTGGATAGGTTCAAAATTTTTGAACTTACCATTACCAAATTACTTTTACACTGGCTGGTGATTTGGTCCCTTTTGGCTGTCATTTGCATTCTGGATTTGAATTTTGGAAAGATGAAGTCTCTCATATTGGTGATACTTGCCCCTTTTTCATTTCTCAATGATGAGATTGTCAAGTGCATCTCACTGACATATCTGAGAGAAATATATATTAACACTAATATTGTTTTGTTTCTTATTTAATCTTTGTTTTGCAGGTACAAAGATCAAAATGAAGATTTAGTGTAGTTTAGATATAGGATAGTTAGTGGAGATATACCAATGTACTTTTCTTAATCTTTTGTAATTTTCCTTTTATAATTCTTGTAATATTTATTTGGTTTCTTTGTAATGAAGATTATATATTTATAAATAAAGAATATTTTATTCTTTTCTCTCGTGTGAATATAAAGTTTGGAATAACTTCAGTAAGTTATTCTTTGTAGTTTGTTTCTGAATAAGAAATGTACT
The DNA here is from genome assembly GCA_030063025.1 of Avena longiglumis. NCBI lineage: Eukaryota > Viridiplantae > Streptophyta > Magnoliopsida > Poales > Poaceae > Avena > Avena longiglumis. The sequence goes on from CP125978.1 coordinate 43,649,765, forward strand.
TCTTATAGCATATTTCTTTTAAATAAGATTTAATTTATCATACCTTTCTCATATTTAATTTAAGATTCAAATCTTATATCAAAATTATTTAAATTATAAAACACTTAAGTTTTAAAATCCAAACTCATTTCAAAACACCCATAATTCCTTTGAGATCATCTCAAAGTTTATAGCAATCCTCCTTTAAGACTAAACCTACTCTCAAAGTAAGAAAGAAACATTGATCACTCAAAGTTTGTATTTGGCGAAAATTTTACCCACATTTTCCCAAATGAAAGCATGCAACAATACATATTCCTAAATCTACCCTTCGTTAGGTCCTAAATACTGGGATGTTACAGACTTCCCTCCTTAAATTAAACTTCGTCCAGAAGTTTGTGGAGATGTACCTGAATAGTTCCGGATAAGCTTTTCTTAAATCCTCTTCCTTGTCCCATGTGGCTTCTCTCTCAGGGTGATGTTCCCATTGTACCTTGCAATATTTGATTGCCCTGTTCCTTAATATTTTCCAGTTTTCTTCCAGAATCTTGCAGGGTTTTTCAATATAAGTCGGGTCTGCTTGTAGTTCTATCTCTTGGTGTGTTATTGCATCATCAGGAACTTTCAAACATTTGCGAAGTTGTGATACATGGAAAACATTATGCATTTGAGCCAATCTTGATGGTAACTCTAAAGAATAAGCTATAGTTCTGTTTTGACTCAGTATCTTGAATGGTCCAATATATCTTGGACTCAATTTCCCTTTAACTCTGAATCTTTTTACTCCTTTCATTGGACTTATTTTCAAATAGACCATATCTCCCACTTCTGGATGCCATGATCTTCGGCTTTGATCCGCATAACTTTTCTGCCTCCTTTGGGATATTTTCAATCTATCCCGGATCTTATCAATGATGTCTTGTCTCTCCTTGATATACTCTGGCGCAAATTCTTTGCTGCTTCCAGGTTCATACCAACATATTGGTGATCTACACTTCCTTCCATACAGAACCTCATATGGAGCTGCCTTCAGACTACTCTGATAGCTATTATTGTAAGAAAATTCTGCCAATGGTAGGTGATCTTCCCATGTTCCTCCAAAATCTAGTGCACAAGCTCTCAACATGTCTTCAAGTATTTGATTTGTTCTTTCAGTTTGACCTCCTGTTTCAGGATGATAGTCGTGCTGAAATCTAATTTTGAACCAAGTGCTTCATGCAATTGCTTCCAAAATGCTGAAGTAAACACTGATCCCCTATCGGTTACAATCTTCTTGGGTACTCCATGCTTACTTACTATCTCTTTGACATATACTTCCACTAACTTTTCAGCATTATCCTTTTGATTCACTGGAATAAAATGTGCACTCTTAGTGAGTCTATCCATAATTACCCATATCATATCCTTCCTTTTTGGTGTCATAGGTAATCCTATGATGAAGTCCATACCTATTTCCTCCCATTTCCATTCAGGAATTCCTAAGGGTTGTAATGGTCCTGCTGGACTTTGATGTTCAGCCTTCACCCTTTGACAAGTATGGCATTCAGATACATATTTAGCAATATCTCTTTTCATGTTATTCCACATGAATAGTTCTTTTAAATCCATATACATCTTGGTACTCCCTGGATGTATAGAATAGGGTTCTAATCTCAGTCACATCTGGAACACATAGACGATCTTGTAACCATAAAGATCCATAATATCCAAGGCGAAAAACTGATTTTTCCCCTTGAGATATCCTCCGAATTTCCTCAGTAATAAAAGGATTTTTTTCTTGATGTCTAAAAATTCCCTGTTTAAGATCACGGTCCTTCTCTGTAACTACTTGCATAGTTGCCAATCCTCCAAGAACCTCTGTGTTGATGAATTGAAGTTCTAACCTTTCCAAATCCATTTGTAACTCTTTTGCTAACTCTCTATTGATTGGCTGAATATCGGCACTCTTTTTGCTTAAAGCATCTCTACAACATTTGCTTTCCCTGGGGTGTAATTGATTATTAAATCATAATCCTTGGTTAATTGCAACCACCGCTTCTGCCTCATGTTTAATTCCTTTTGAGTGAAGAAGTACTTGAGACTTTTATGGTCAGTGTATAACTCACATTTGGCTCCATAAAGAAAATGCCTCCATCCTTTCAGCGCGAAGACCACTGTTGCTAACTCTAAATCATGAGTTGGATAGTTGACTTCATGTGGTTTCAATTGTCTTGAACCATAGGCAATCACTTTCTGATCTTGCATTAAAACACAACCCAAACCTTCTTTAGATGCATCACAATATACAGTGAAATCCTTCCCTGTCTCAGGAACTGCTAAGATTGGTGCTATGGTTAATCTAGTCTTCAACTCTTGAAAACTTGCTTCACACTTCCCATCCCACTTGAATGGTGTATTCTTCCTTAATAATTTGGTCATTGGTCCGGCTATTTTGGAGAACCCTTCAATGAATCTCCGATAATAACCAGCCATTCCTAAGAAACCTAGAATTTGCTTCACATTGGACGGTGCAGTCCATTCCAGTACCGACTGAACTTTGGATGGATTCACAACAATCCCATCCTTACTGATCACATGACCGAGGAATTCTACCTCATTTAACCAGAACTCACACTTACTAAACTTAGCATAAAGCTTATGTTCTCTTAAAGTCTGCAATGCTATTCTCATGTCACATCCCAAATTTTAGAATTTGGTTCTGCATATCATTCATGCCATTGCATCATACCTTTCCATGCAAAACCATCGATTGAAAGGTTAGGCAAAACACTATTTTCTAAACCCTACCCTATTTTACTATGAGGCTCCTGCGGGAGGCTTTAGTAGGACTTGTGTTGTCCATCCTTGTAGCCTAGTGGTTTCACTCAACCCTTGACCCTAGGTTGTTCCCCTCGAGTTTACAAAAATTTAGGATCAAAAATCGCCCAATTCGGAGCTCGTACAGAGAAGTTACGGAGGCTTTAGTTTTATGAAAAAGGAAAAGACGGACCAAAAATCTGCCGGCCCGTGTCGCGAGGGACCACGAGGGGCCCCACATAAGAGGCCGCACTCCGCTACCGCTCGAACTCCAGCGCGCCTCGAACCCGTGCCGCCGGATCCACCCGCCGCCTTGCATCGCTGCACGCCTCGCCGCCTGCTTTTGCCGCTTACGCTGCCCGCCGGGCAGCTGCTTCACCGCCGCCTTTTCGCCCAGACACGCTTAGCCGCTGCCGCCTGCTTGCCTTGTTGATCACTGTCCACGCTACCGACTGCTTCTCCGCGCAGAACCGCCGCTGACCGATCGATCGCCGCCACTCCGAAGCTCGCCGCCGTTCGCTTCCGGTGAGTCCGCACCGCCATCTCTCGGGGACCGTTGGATCTCGATCAGCGGTGATCAGACGCTGATCAACGGTCAGCTCCAGGCGTTGACTAGTCAGACGCCCATCAGCGCCAACAGTCAGTGTTGACCGGTCACCAATTAATGCTTGATCGGTATTTTCTTTAATCGATTTAGTTGGCAGATTTCGGTAGAAACTTGTAAATTGCGTAGAAATTAAATCGCTGGGCCAAAAATTGTAAATAAAATATGTGTAGGTTCAGTAGGACGTGTAGAATCTTGCTATATCTTTGGTGCACACTTTTGCAGAAACATTTAGTACAGTTTAATCAAATAGGTTAATGGCCTTTTTGGACTAATTAATTCGTAGAAAAATATCTGTAACTCCAAAAATTGCGTGTGATATGTCCCTGGATTCAGTGGAACGAGGGGAATCTCATCGTGAATTAAAAGGATAGGCTTACAGTGAAAACTTCTGCAGAAACTGTCTAGTGGCTTTCTGCAGTGTTTTAATTACTCGAGGAGTTTTATAATTCCTTTTTGAGTAATTCCAGTTGGTACTGCTTCCATTTAGCAATGCCTATGCGGTAGAATTTTCCCAAGATTTTACAAATAGTATACTACCGGTAGTGAATTATTTGAGTTCTAGCTCTAGTTTTGAGCATTATATTTTGCATAATAGTTTTCCTTGCGCTAAAACTATTTTCCATGCATGCAATCAGTAGCTTTACTGAATAGGACTATGTGGTGCAGCTGTAGCACCAATTCACTTGCCTTGCATACCTTCATGCATAATCTTTGTTGCATATGCTTGTGGATTGTTTGTTTATGATTGCAATTGTATCGTGTAGATTGTGACGAGTGCAACGCTTGCTCGTGTGTGGATTGTTCTTCCGACCGCTACAACCAAGGCAAGTAGATGCTACTTTGTTCATGATATCGTCCTACTATTTTCAATGCATTGTCGTGTATTTTGTAGATGCATGTGTAGGATGATACTATCGCTATGCTATGTCCTATTATGTGGCAGGGCCTTCCTTGTAGATGAACCACCGTTGGTAGATGTGCTTAGCAATGCTATGTTGAACGAGGGCTGGGTTACATCATTGAGACTTGTTGCTAAAAGTATTGGTTTGTGAAAACTAAAACAACTTAATCAATGAATCTCCTGGGTGTGATGGTATTGATAATTTTTGGTGGTTTCATTGCAGAAAGGCACCCAGGTATCTAGAGAAATTGTTTGGCTTCTTTATTTGGTAGCTTACGTGTACAACCATGTGCCAATAATGAAATGGGCGGTTGGTTGGACTTAGTAGGTTGTGGTAACTCGAACCCGCGTATCCAGAGACGTAGAATTTTGGTAGGTTGGACCGGTGCGCGTCGGGATTGAGAAGCTACTTCCCGAACAGTCTCTTCTTGGACTTCTCCCTATCACCACTCAAAATGAGAGTGATGGTAATGAATGTGGCCAAGTCACATGGGTAAGTGTACTAACCTCAGGTGTATAATCTAATCGATTAGTCGTGTCCCCGGTTATGAACAACTGAGTTGCTTGATATTGATTCCATGACATGTTTCTCGCTCATTCCAATTTCATAATTGCTTTAATATTGTTGGGTTAACTTAATTGGGATCTTTTCAAAGAAAATCAAAAACTGTTTATGAAAGTAGGACAAAGGTATTTGCAAATGCAAGCCGGACCTGACTCCACTTGCCAAATATGCATGTAGATGTTAGTACTATTGTCTCCATTACTAGCTCTACTTGCCATACATTCCATGTATTGAACCTTCGCTGCTATGTTTCATGTTGCAGTTATTCCGATCGAGTAATCGATATAGGCCACGGTACTCACTCGGCACTTGTTCACTTGTTGGCAATTTGAAGAATGGAGGATTTACTTTATTTATGTTGTTACACGAATAATTTGAGCTAGCCTTGAGCTAAGCTTTTATTGTAATAATGGTACTGGATCATCGTTATTTATGATACGGATATTTTGCTATGTTATTCATCTCATTCTATTGTGGGCCAATGAACCGATCCAGGATTGGCATGTCACATAGAAGCCTCGCCTTTTCGTAACCGGTGTTACAAGATGGTATCGAGCCCGTGTGTCGATTGTAGGATCGTGACCTAGGATTGAATTAGGAAGCCTTAGATTTATTAAAGCCTATATTAACTCGCTCTTTCATCTTATGCCTTTCACCTCGTAAATTCTTACCATATGCTATTCTCACACTTTCCTCTTTACTTGATAGATGGGAGAAGTCAGGATCGAGTATGCCACCATGGAGTCACCAAGGCCCTTCAAGGCGCTTAGCACGCCTCGTGAGTCATTGGGATTGCCACTGCCCATGTTCAAGGGAAGAAGGATGTACACCTATGGATATGGAGAGGATGCATGGGAGATCACTACCTTCATATTCAGGGATGCCGCCTTGCCTAATCCAGTGCATTTGATCTACACCAAGACATACTGCAACTGGGGACTTGGAATTAACTTGGTGTAACTACCTCGGTGAATTACGCTCCTAGATACAAGCCTGGATGAACGATAGTGGTTGAAATAGTACGGTGGGGCCCAAAAGCCACTCACGGGTAGACCTTTCGGCCGTCCCAACCACTTCCAATTCATCGGGACCAGACGGCGGCGAATCGGCAAAGCGAAGGGATCAACTACATACACAAATGAGTATGTATGCAAGCCACCATACAAAAGTACATCAGAGCCATTCCATCTAGAAAGAAAGGAAATATAGCAACGCCATACGGCAAGATTCAAATGACCTAGAGAGATATAATATTTTAGGATATTTCCTCATACATCACACATCATAGTATCAAGCGGAAGCGGGAGAACAAAGTCCGAGTACGGATAAGAAGCAAATCGGCATAAGATGCCACAGAAATAAGCACATCCCGCCCACAGATCTCACGGATCCCCGTTCCCGGAATCTCTACACCGAACGATCGTTGCCCACATCATCAGCCTCTTCCACCCAGTATCCGTCCTGCGAGTGTACCTGTTCATCTGAACCAATAATTTATCGTGTGAGACCCTAAGGGTACTCAGCAAGTCTTTATGCCTCTAAAGGGGACACAACCTGGGGTGACGCAATTGCAGCGAAAGATAAACCCTAACAGTTCTATAGATAAACGCTAACCATCCGCCTAACCAATGATAGACGGATGTCCGTGAATTAATGACAACAGTTATAACAGTAATTTCATCAGATCCATCCTCCTCCTCGCTTACCAACGAGGAAGCCATGAACAACCCCCATCCGCTGGCAATTTTATTAACCATTCCATGAGTGTGGCACTATTTACTCGTCATTTACTTAGTCGATTAAAGCGGTCCTTTAGTTATGCTTGTCTATGATCGAGAACTGCTCCAAGTCGCCCATAACCGCGACACGGCTTTCAGAAGTTTTACCTGCAGGGGTGCACAAATAGCAACACACACTCGATCAACCTCGAAAACCAAATCAAAACCCAACGAGGCCTTCACGACAAAGCAATCACAGGATTCAGAAATATTTCGTGGGGCCACCCTTAAAGTGGACCAAGAACGGTGGCCGGCTCGAGACGGACTCAAGGTTGTGGGGCCAGAACGATCGGGAACCCAAATGGGCTTGTCGATACCATGAATCGTGCCACGATCCTAAACAGTACAGGTGCTCCTCGCACAATCATAATAAAGCGGTAAAGCATGGCATAAGTACAGGATAGTAAATAAAACCTCAAACTAGTTTGTGGCCCCAAGAAATAAAACCTAAAACCTCATTAGTTATCCCATTACTACTCAGGTTAAGTTGTTTAGGTACCTCGTTATCCATCAGACTCTCAGATACCCTACACATGCTGTTCTACGACTCGCATGGCTCAAACAACTCCTGTAGTAATAGCTCATGGGATGGAGGAACAAGCTTGGTGGGGTTTAAAAGTAAAGCTATGCAATACTTGGGATTCAGTTTAATGCAATCGCGACTCCATGATGCAAGGATAAGATAGAGGCAATAGGTACTGTATGTATGCAAGCATGTGGTAGTGCTTGCCTGGCAACTCTGAGACGGATCTGGGTAGTGCTCCTGGTTCCCTTGATATATCCCCTGCTCAGAGTCTATTCGAAGAAGAACCAAACAAACAAGGGCCAACATAAATAAAGTGCACAAGCATAGGAATAAATGCGTCAAGCAAACAATCATGCCATGATGAATGATGCACAAGTTGCATAGCAATAATGTAGCATGGCATGGGTGAGGTGTAGAATACAAGAAACAACATTTTTATTGAGTTTTGGTCCCCTTTTATTGTCATATTAGTTGTTGTATACTCTATATTTATATGATGCATGCTGCAATTAAAGTCATGGATAGCATAAACAGAAAGGTCTCGTCGAGCTGATCATTTTATACATATCATTTGTTAAATTCGGAGTTATAAAACTAAAGTTATTAATTTTTAAAGGTCCAGGGGCATTTTATTGTAATTTAGATCAACTTGAAATTTTAAGTGTGCAAAACAAAGTTTGGATGGAATATTTGAAATCCTCACATTTTTCTGATTCAAAAACATATATTATATGCATTATTTGGATTTATAAATTAAAAGTTATTTAAATCATATTTGAATTTGAATTTGAATTAGTTTGAATTAAATTTGAACTAAAACACACAACACAGACTTTTTACTCAAGGAGCCAGCCACATGAGCAGATGATGGGACAATCTGACTGGTCGACACGCACGCACCGGATCTTTCCACACCGTGGCTCGTCTAGCTCATGAGATCGACAAGCGGCCCAGATCAGCAGGCCACACGCTCGCGGACACCCGGTAACGGGCAATCACAGGGCTGGTCATGAGGCTCAGATTGCCGGGGGCCTAAACGCAAGATGTAATGGGGCTGCCGGTGGGGCTACGGGCGGGCGGGTTTAGGGAGATTTTGCAGGGCTAAGCGCAAAAACAACGGCGGTTTGAATCGGCAGCGCGGCCCTTCTGCAGGCACCGACGATCGGCCGGGGTTTGGTCGACGTTGGCGAGCAACCTACTGGGCAAAACGGAGTGCTGCAAAAACCAAAAATGGAGAGGGCTAAACGGGCTACAGGTTCCATTCAGGTGGCATCGCCAACGGAGGTCTACAGCGCGCGGGGCGGGGCGACGAACAGAGTCGGAACTAGCTTCTGCAGCGGCTGCTGTCGGTCAAGCGACGCGCGGCGTGCACGCAGAGCGCTCGTCGGAGGGCGGCGGGGCTACGACGCGCGAGAGAGGAGAGGACCTTGTCTGGGGGATAGCGGGGCTCACCAGCAGCTTGTCGACGTGGTTGACGAGGCTCGGGGAGGAAGGGATCTGACGGCGGGCTCGTGACGGGGAGCTTCAGATCCCTCCGGCCATGGCGACGGCGGCGGTGCTCGGTGGCCTTCCAGTCGCCTCCTCTGGTGCTAGCCGCCTAAGGAGATGCAGGGGAACTCGTCGGAGCTTCTGGGGGCCTCGGGGAGCAGCAGGACGCGCAGATCGCAAACAGGCCGAGGCAGCTAGGGTTTTGGCGAGGTGATGGCTAAGACCATCTGGTAGAGGAAGGAGGGGGGAAGGTGGGTGCCTGGGGTTGGGTCTCGTCTGGCACTGGGAGGTTGGGGATAAGGAAGGAGAGGAGGGAAGGGAGGGGGGCCGCCTTTATGCACAAAGGGGGGAAAAAAGGGGGGCCTCGGTTTGGCTAGGGTTTGGAGAAAAAGAGGGGCCAGGGAAAGCACATGGGAGGGGGTGGTCAGGTGGGAACCGAGCTGGGTGGAAGAGAGAGGAAGGACTAGGGTCAGATGGGGAACTAGGGTTAGCTAGATAGGTGATGGCTCGGGTTCGATGGGGTAAGGTGATTAGAGGTAGGTTTAGGGAGAAGGTTATGAGAGAGGGGTAGGGTTTAGCTAAGAGGGGCGTGGTGATTAGGGTTTAGATGGGGTATGGTGTTTAGGGTTAGGTTTTAGGGTTAGCAAGAGAGATAGAGAGAGGAGGGGTGAGGTTGAGTGTTGGACAAAGACAAAGCAAGATCAAGTAAAGGAAAAGAGATGATCTAGGCAAGCAAAACAAATAAAATTCAAATGACAAGTAAAAAGGTGGTGCTTGCATGGCTCTAGCTAGATCAAGCAAAAGAAGGAGAGAGAGAGAGAGAGAGAGAGTATGACCCACTCCAAGAATTTCAAATAAAATCCAAATGACCTAGATGTGGTGGTTCTGCATGGCCCATGCAAATAATAAATGCCACGTATTCATATTGTGAAAACAACATAAAATCATATGGAATTATTCCATGCATTCCCAAAAGGTGGAATAAGGCCAAGCAAAAAGGGACAAGCATTGGATCCACCCAACCCACATGAGCTAGGTAAACTCAATTAAATGCCAGCTCATATTAATTGGATGGTGGAATTATAAGGTGGTGAAGAAAAGGTGGTGGAGTCGATAAAAGATATGCCCCCAACTCAACTTGGGCATTCAACAATTTATCAAGATCCAACTACAATATCAAGAGGCAAATACAATTAGCAATGCATATGAGATAAGAACCAAAACTCAAGGGTTTTTGTATGATGCTCAAATGCAAGGTGGCATGATGACATGAGCATGATAACATGATGATGCAACAATTATATGTAGGAAGTGGCCATTTTATTACTAGATCCAGTAGCATTACAGATGTTAGACAACTGGGATGCTACAACTCTCCCCCACTAAACAGGAATCTCGCCCCGAGATTCTAGGAAGAAGAAGAAGACACAAAGAGGGTAGGATAGTTGGCACGGAGTTCATCTTCACGTTCCCAAGTGGCTTCATCAACAGAATGGTGTGACCACTACACCTTGCAGAACTTGATGGACTTGTTGCAGTCCTTCTTCTCATGGGTCTCAAGGATTTTTGTGGGGTGTTCTTGATAAGACAGGTCTTCTTGGAGATCGATTAGCTCATGATCCACGGTCCTGCCGGGATCTTTGAAGCACTTCTTGAGTTGAGAGATGTGGAAAACATCATGGACTTTGAGTTTTTCTGGAAGCTCAAGGGAATAAGCAACTTCTCCTCTTCTACCACGAATTTTGAAAGGACCGATGTATCTAGGAGCCAGCTTTCCTTTGATACCAAAGCGGTGTGTGCCTCTCATGGGAGTGACACGAAGGTAAATGAGATCACCAGGGGCATACACCATGTCCGTGTGCTTCCTGTCATAATTGCTCTTGTGACGACTTTGAGCAATCTTCAGGTTCTCAAGAATGATATGCACCTTCTCTTCCGCTTGAGTTACAATGTCAGGGACAAACCATATTCTTTCTCCTGCACCTGACCAACCAATCGGAGTTCTGCATTTGCGGCCATAGAGAGCCTCAAATGGTGCCATCTTCAGACTTTTCTGGAAGCTGTTGTTGTAAGAGAATTCAGCATAAGGAAGACATTCCTCCCACTTCATGCCAAAAGAAATAACGCAAGCACGAAGCATATCCTCCAGAATCTGATTGATCCTTTCAACTTGTCCTTGCGACTGAGGGTGGTAAGCAGTGCTGAAGTTCAACTTTGTTCCCAAAGCATTTTGGAAACTCTCCCAGAACTTGGAAGTGAAGATGCTCCCATGGTCTGAACTGATCTCAAGCGGAACCCCATACAGAGAGACAATCCTATTGATATAGAGCTCAGCCAACTGAATTCCAGAAATTGTTTCCTTGACGGGGAAGAAATGAGCCACTTTAGAAAGCCTGTCGATGACAACAAAGATTGCATTGTTGCCCTTCCGCGACCTTGGAAACCAAAGGATGAAGTCCATCTCTACTTTCTCCCATTTCCATTCCGGGTTTTAATGGTTGTAGAAGACCGAAAGGTTTCGATGGACAGCTTTCACTCTGGAAGACATCACACCGAGACATACTTGGCACAATATCGTTTCAAACCAGCCACCAATATTGTGTTTTCAAGTCCATGTACATCTTTGTCTGCCAGGATGGATAGAAAGAACAGAATCGGCGCCTCCTTGAGAACTTGTTCTCTCAAACCCGGTAGTTTGGAACAAACATCCGTGTTCAAAGAAAAGCGTGCCTTGATAATCGACGTGGAAGGACTCATACTGAAGCTCAAGTTTAGAGATGATCTTTTGGTGTGCGGATCACCAAGTCGATGAGAGCGAATCTTTTCTTCCAAGAGAGGAGTAGCGAAGGTTCGTGAGATGTCCTTGTTCCACAATTTCAGGTTGAGTCGACGGAATTCCTCGCACAAGAGAGGTTGTTGTTCTTCCATCATGAGGTTGTTGACATAAGCTTTGCGGTGAGAGCATCTGCCATGACATTAGCTTTGCCCGAGTGTAGTTGATGGTCAAATCAAAATCATTGATTGCTTCAATCCATCTCCTCTCCGAAGGTTGAGATCAGCCGAGTGAAGATATACTTCAAACTCTTGTGGTCGAAAAAGATCTCACAGCGGTTTGCCAAGCAAGTAGTGCCTCCATAGCTTCAAAGCAAAGACAATCATGCGAGCTCGAGGTCATGTGTGGATAGTTGATCTCATGCGTTTTCAACTGCCGAGAGGCATAAGAAACCACTTGCTTCTCTTGCATAAGGACCGCACAATCCTTGCAAAGAGGCGCCACAGAATATCCGAAAGGCTTAGATGTATCCGGAGGAACCAAGATCGTGGAAGTGTGCTTCTCTTTGAGTGTCTCAAAGCTTGCTTGACATGCAGGAGTCCACAGGTATTTCTTGCCTTTCTTGAGGAGATCGGTAAGAGGCTTCGCTATCTTCGAGAATTTCTGAACGAAGCGACGGCAATAACTAGCCAAACCAAGGAAACTCCGCACTTCTTTGACATTAACAGGAGGAAGCCATTCAACAATTGTCTTCACAGTTTCCGGGTTGACTGCAATGCCCTTGGCAGAGATGACATGACCAAGATAGGTTACTTCCGGTAACCAAAACTCACACTTTGAGAACTTTGCATACAAGCGGTTCTCACGAAGCTTGTTTAGGACACACCGAAGGTGTTCTTCATGCTCTTCCTTGGACTTGGAATAGACTAGGATGTCATCCAGATATACCACAACGAACTTATCAAGGTACTCCATGAAAACCGAGTTCATAAGCCTCGAGAAGGTAGAAGGTGCGTTGGTGAGACCGAAAGACATGACCGTGTACTCATACAGGACATAGTGGGTGGTGAAAGCTGTTTTGGGCACATCTTCCTTGCGAATCTTGATTTGGTGATAGCCACTTCTCAAGTCAAGCTTAGAGAACACCACAGCTCCCAAATAGTGATCAAGAGATCATTAATCCGCGGAAGGGGATATTTGTTCTTGATGGTTTTAGCATTGAGAGCCCGATAGTCAACACAAAGTCTATCAGTCCTGTCCCGCTTCTTCACAAAGATTGTTGGGCTACCCCAAGAAGAAGTACTGTATTGAATGAAACCCAACTTCTCTTGTTCATCAAGTTGTCGTTTGAGTTCAGCCAACTCAGAAGGACCCATTTTATAAGGCCGCTTGGAGATAGGAGCCGTTCCAGGTTCAACACTACAAGAAATGTGTTATTCTATGACCTTCTAATAGTGACCGTGAACAAAATCGTCATAGAGTTATGACGATTTTGCATGAGATGGTCGTAAGCAGTTCAAGAGGGCCTATACCCGAGAAAATTACGACGATTTTGCTAAAAATCGTCATAGTTACTTTAGATGAAATCGTCATAATCTGGTGGAAGAAGCCAATGGTGTTACTTGTAGCTCACTATGACGATTTTAAATCGTCATATTGTCCAAATTAGGATAACTTGAAATGAGTAGTCGACCTCATCAACAATTGCGCCTATGTGGCGTGCCTATGTGTTAGTTTTTTACATGTCTTATCCATGTGTAAATATTCGCTCATATGTCAATATTTATTAGGATTATATTAGTCAAATAGAGACATACGAATTATTAGGTATAATTTAGTATAATTATATTAATATATATTTTTAATAGAAAACTCGAAATTTATATTACATAAATAGGAGAATTATTAGTCAAAAAAGTATCTGTAGAGGGGTTTAAACCACGACCAAGCGGTCAAACAAGGTCAAGCGTAACCAATAGGCCAGCCAACTACTTCTGTACATTTACAATCGCAACGTGGTTTTAATCGCAACATATTATACCTTTTTCAAAGTATTTGTGTCGATTCTTTGTGAGTTGCGTGCAACCAATCAGAACATAGAACTACTTTTCTCACGGATGACCCATGTAAAATCAAAATCTGAGCCGTCTAGATCCAAACTCCCTCCCACCACCCATTTACCTCCGTCTATTACAATTTCTCCCGCCTAGCCCGCTCCCCAAATTTTCGCTGGAAATGACGGAAACACCCCACCATCGCATTGCTGCACCACAAAATATCTAGGGGCAATTTCGTGAAACTATACACCTGCCAATAACTCCACGGGAACCGCAGTCTCCTTCGAAACCTAGCTGATTCTCCCACAACCCTAATCTCACACACAGTACCTCTCCTCTCCCACGCCCTTGGACTCCGCCATCGCGCCACGCCCATGGCTCTTTCCACCATCGCCGCCACCTTCCTCTTGGCTAGTAGCTTCAAGAATCTCACCAATGACCGCACAGATCTTCTCCCTCACCGCCGCCACCACCACCCACCTCCTCTTTCCTTCCTATCGCGTCAGATCGACCGCGAGGCCTCCCGAGCCAGATCCCCATCGATCGAAAGCCCTCAAGATCCTCCCTTATCCTTCCAACCCCGCATCGACCAGAGCCCTCCCGAGCTAGATCCCCACCTCTCTTCGTCAGGGGCTAGCCGCCTGACGCCTCCTCCTTCCCCTATGCAGCCGTCGGGAGCCTCATCGCCGAGCACGCTGGCCTCGAGGCCCACTTGAGTACCTCACCTACTTGAGGAACGTCATGGTGGTGGGTGGTGGGGGGGGTTGCCACGGCTCCTTCACCGAGCTCGAGGACGCAGATCAGCTATCGAGAACCTGCTATGGAGGAGGAGGCGGCGCAGTGGAGATAGGGAGGTCGCCAGGTCGCCAACGCCCACTCCTTCATCATCAAGCTCCATTATGTGGTTCTTTCAAGGGTCGCAAGAACACATCAAGCTCCGACAAGATCTCATCCAGTGAGTCTGTTTAAGTTGGTTCAATTATCTTTAAACTGATATGAACAAGGCGTAGGTTCAATTAGATTAAAACCAATCAGTTTTGACATAGGTTTGAATTTGTGTATACATTTATCAGCAAGAGTGCATACGTACTCTTTATTCTTTTCAGTTTGATGGTCACATGACACTAAGTTTTTGTGGTTATGCTTGTCCGCTTAATAAATGGACCTTGCCAATTGACGGTTTTTCTTAGAACAAGGTTTGGGAAATTCTATTGGTCAACTCGTGTGGTTAATCACACTTCCATTCCTTGCAGTACAGCCGAACTAGAGGAAGAAGAGACATGATTATCCATACATTTGTTATTGTTGCTGACTAACATCACTTTGGGTTGTTGATGACATTATTTGAGGTAATTCTTATATAAAATAAGAAGTTCTTGAATATTCACCGCTAGGATATTTTCTTCAGCTTCACTACTAGGGAAACAATACGTAGAAATGCTTTGCATCATGCGATATAAAATATTAATCTTGTGACTATTAGGCCATTATATTCTGCTTCCATAGAAGGTAAAGGATAATGGAATTTTCTACTATAATTTTAGTCATCGAGTACAAGGTAAACTGCTCCTACTATTTATCTATCAGAGGTGCTACTAGTTTTTAGGAGTACCTTCTATGTTCTATATGATGATAATCTTAGCAGACCCCATTCCTTAATCGATAGCAGCTAGATTCATGTTCTTGTGTCGTGGATAAAATCTACACTACATGTTTCTTTCTTGGTTTATTTATTACTGAGTTGCTGGTCTCACTTGTATGTCACTTGTATCCTCCATCGACCTCAAGTCATCATCTTATAGTACTGCTATTATAGATTAAGTATCCATCCCTCTTCTACAAAGAATGTTATGACCGTATCTTGTATTCCTTAATTTGTAGCTGTTGTGTAGACTTGCTTCTACTTCCTTCTTTAATATATTCTTACTGTGTAATCTGTAGCATAAATGTATTCTTATTCTTATATTTGTGCACTTCTTATACGAAATAGACTTGCTTACAGCTTTCTTCTTTCTATTCATCGAGATATGCTATACAAAAGACTTCCTCTAGTAGCAAAGCTGATGAGGAAATGACCTCTAGTGGTAAGGAGAAATGTAATTTGTAGTTAGCAATGATCTGTACCAAATGTTAGATGTTTCACTTGTTTATTTTGTTAAGGTTTTAGAGTAATTTGCGATCTTTACTAAAGAAATTACCTAGTTATCCCTCATATGCCGTGTTACTATTTGGGTCTTTGTTGCTTTTCATATTTTACCCACATAATAGTTTCAATAGACTTACTTTTTAAATAAAGGCTTTAACTTATCACTTCTATTGTTGCTTAACTAAGTTTAGCATGACCGATATATCGATACATGCTTGTAGCGAGCATCGTGTGAATTGAGAAGACGTGGAGATTGCGGTACTCCCGAATCTGCGGGGTTGGGGTTCTCTTGTTCGTTGCATCTACCTTGACATCGGATGTATCATGCGCAAGCTCCCGCTAGTGAGTTCCGCATCGTCCCATCGCGACATGATTCCGTGTTAGATGGATTGATTACACCTCCCTCGCAGTTTGAGTTTGATGGATTGTTCATTTTGATTTATCCGATGCTAGCTTTGATGGTAAATTTAGTCTGATTAGATGATAAGTTTAGTGGGTTATCGACTGTGTTTTTGTGTGGACAAACATCTTGTATCGATGTTCGCTGGTTTTACGGACCAAGATCTCTCGCTAGATGTGTTTCTCTCCTATATCAGCATTTTCTAGTGTCTATTAATTATCACGACCTATGTCACTCCTTCAAAATCAAATATATGAAAAACTTTCCATGACAACCAAAGAACACATGTTATGTTTAACAGTTTATGAATTGGTACCATGGCTAGTTTCTATTCATATGTCTATACAAAAGGATGAGAAAATGATGATTACATCATGCTTGTTTATCTGTTGTCATGTTTTTTTATGTACAGGTTTGAGAGGTTATTCTGATGTTCCCGAAGTTGCTGGAGCCGAACAACTATCCCTTTGTCCTCAGTTGATGAGCGGAAGGATGGTCGGATTCTCAAATTTGATATCTTTGGTCCCTCTTTTGCATTATTAATGTCAATTACTAAAGTATTACACGATGTTTGTTTGTTTATCTCAGAGGATGTTTGAGACAAATACAACAACATTGCAAGAAAGAATGTCCTTCTGAGGAAGTTACATGGTGTCATCTCGCTTAATTGTAATAGTACTATTGTGTGTGAACTGTTGTAATAGTACTATTGTGTGTGAACTCGTTGTATGTCATGGTGTCTTGTAATTCAAATGGAGTCGATCTATTCATTATTTAGATTCTACCTACTGTTTCATTGTATATTTATTAGAAAATTTACCTTATTTAATATGTGTTTGATATATATAATTGGGCAACTAAACCTATTTAATATGTGTTTTGTAACAAGGCCATGGCCCATAAAATTCTGGATAAAAAGCTTGAAAATATACAATTAATGGACGTGAAAGGGAAAAATCCCACCAATAGTTGATCCTAAAAAGGCCACGGCCTAGAAGAATAAAATTTTCTTGGCCCATATAAGAAACCAAACTAGACTGGGCCGAATTTGCATTGCGATGGTCCCATTTCGTCATAGTTTTGCCACGTCAAATCGGCCACGTAGGATCTGACCTGGCTTAGCTAGATGGTCCATGACGATATTGAATCGTCATAGAAGTTATGACGATCCAATATCGTCATAGATGCTATGACGATTTTATAAAAAACGTCGTTATAGTTCATTTGCGACGCTCAGCTTTCGACGATCTTATTTTCGTCATAGGATCGTCATAGATGGACTACTGTGACGATTCTGTGACGAAAATGGAGGGTCATAGAAGCCCAGATTCCTTGTAGTGCAAGCTCAATTACAAACTCAACCTCACGATTCGGAGGCATACCCGACATCTCTTCATGAAAGACATCTGGGAACTCACAGACCACCGGTACACTCTGAATAGCTTCCATAGCATCATCATTCAGAGCCGCCAAAGAGAAAAGTCGGATACAGGAGTCAAACTTGGAGAAAAGACTATATGGCCTTCGTGAATCTTCGAAAACCGAGCGCTCACCACAATCAATCACAGCTGCATTTGTCAACCAATCCATGCCCAAGATGACATCAATGTAATTGCCCGTAAGAATTAAGGACGCCGAGAACGAAGAGCCACCAATCTCAATTTGATTGCCATGGCGATATAAGCAGCCCTCGTGTTTGAACCAGAGATAGGACCATTAACTTTAAGGAGAGGATCCAAAGCTAACACATTCTCATTTGCAAACTTGTGAGAAACAAAAGAATGCGATGCACCGTAATCAAACAAAACTCGATGTGGATTGAGTTAACGGAAGCATACCCATCACAACCAGTGCATGCTCTTTGAGCGGCGTTGACACAGCTTGGCACGAGCAAGTGAGACCCGGCTGGGTGTTGATGTTGAGAGCCCGAGGTGGTGGTGCACGAACCAAAGGAGAGCTTGCCGCAGATCTTGGCGGGGGTGGAGAAAGAGCTTTGTTTTTCAACGGACAGTTCCAGTTCAGATGCCCAGAGTCTCCGCATGTGAAACAAGCACCAGGTGGACGTGGAACAACGTAGCCAGGGACTCCGCCAGGCGATCCAGGGTAGTGGTGGTTGTAGCCCCTGGGAGCAGCAGTGATGGAGTTTAGTGGCCTTGACGCGTAGCTTGCGTGTCTTGGTGGAGCCGGAGCGACTGGGGTGTTAGGAACCCGACACGCCGCTTAGAAGGAGCCATAGTCAAGAGCTTGATGCATCACGGTTGTGTTTCTTGGACTCCTCAAACACTTGCCTACTTGCTTCCTCTTGCAGAGCTGTGTGCTGAAGTTCCAGGAAGGACGCCGGCCTTGCATGTGTGATTGCATACTTGATCGATGCATTGAGCCCTTGCCTGAACCTCTTTTGCTTCGTCTTGTCATCGGAGATCTCATCACCACCATAACGAGAAAGATTCATGAAGTTCCTGATGTAGGTGTTGACGTTATCATTTCCCTGCTTAAGGTTGAGAAAAGCTTCCTTCATCCTCTCCATGACAATTTCTGACAGATACTGCTCTTTGAACGCTCTCGTGAACCGTTCCCAAGTAGGCTAGAAACCAGCACAGTTTGCCTTCAGGTAATTCTCCCACCAGAGAGCTGCATCTCCCTTCAGAAGGTGAGTAGCACACTTTACCCACTCTTGCTCAGGAACATCAGCAGTCTCGAGTAGCCTTGACATCTCACGCAACCAATCATCCGCATCCAAAGGGTCGATCGTAAACATCAAATTGGCGAGGGTTGAATTTCGTGAAGCTTTTGATGTCTCCTCGCTTGGGAGGTGGAGGTAGTGGAGCAAACTCGTTCCTCCGAACACTTTCCTCAAAGAGTCGCTGGTTCACTTTGCATTGCCAAGGCATTGGCGATGTTTGACAATGCGGAGCCCATTCAGTGGTATGTCCTCATCGAATCAGTGGTGGAGCCATCCTGTGATTGATATAAAACACAAGTCAGTACTATAATGGAGAATAATAATAATCCAAAATAGTACCAAGATGGAATTAACCAAGATTAAAGGATACAAATTACTAAGATGATATTAAAATATCAACAAAGTTCAAAGCACCTAAAAGATATTAAGCATATCGCACACGACTGAAAGGACTGTGATACACAAATATATCAAAGAAAATTTTTCCACAAATTTCGGTATTAAAATACCAATAGATGCGCAAAATCACTTAACGAATCAAGATTAGTGACTCTACCAATTCAATATACAAAAGCGAATGATAAGAGTAGTGGTATGGTCGCGACTCCATCCCGCACTCAAATCATTACTCCGCACATGAATAAGTGGAACACATATCCTAACCCCTTGTTTTCTTACGTTGAACCTAAATATTGGTAACTAAGGAAACGAACACCCCAAACAAGATAACGTCGGATAACAAAGAGTAAGACCGATTGCGTCGTATACAACGAATCAGATAGATCGTGTCGGTTTGCAAAAGCCTGTCGGTATGGAATGTACCAACAGTTGATAACCAAAGGCTGATTAGATAACAACTTGGATGCAACAGATAGACAAGGGATTACACACACACACACACACACACACAAACACACAACCTATGGTACTACGGAAACCCAGAACACGTGAATCCTAGTTTGAATTTTAAGAAGAGGATTGAAAACGTTACACTTCCTTACCAGAAAAGGGTGGGTGGGTGGGTAAGAAGAAAAGTGGAAGCAGTCCTACTCTCGCATTTTGTTTTTCC
The DNA here is from genome assembly GCA_030063025.1 of Avena longiglumis. Taxonomy (NCBI): domain Eukaryota; kingdom Viridiplantae; phylum Streptophyta; class Magnoliopsida; order Poales; family Poaceae; genus Avena; species Avena longiglumis. Next base: position 43,669,533 of record CP125978.1, read on the forward strand.
CTAGTATACATAACTACCAAAAATATTTGCTAGACTAACAACGACCGCTTGGTGAGACCACGAAGGTCGGGATGGCTCTGATACCAATTGTAACTACCTCGGTGAATTACGCTCCTAGATACAAGCCTGGATGAACGGTAGTGGTTGAAATAGTACGGTGGGGCCCAAAAGCCACTCACGGGTAGACCTTTCGGCCGTCCCAACCACTTCCAATTCATCGGGACCAGACGGCGTAATCGGCGAAGGATCAACTACATACACAAATGAGTATGTATGCAAGCCACCATACAAAAGTACATCGAGCCATTCCATCTAGAAAGAAAGGAAATATAGCAACATACGGCAAGATTCAAATGACCGAGATAGATATAATATTTTAGGATATTTCCTCATACATCACACATCAGAGTATCAAGCGGAAGCGGCAGAACAAAGTCCGAGTACGGATAAGAAGCAAATCGGCATAACATGCCACAGAAATAAGCACATCCCGCCCACAGATCTCACGGATCCCCGTTTCCGGAATCTCTACACCAACGATCGCTGCCCACATCATCGCCTCTTCCACCCAAAGATCCGTCTTGCGAGTGTACAATTCATCCGAACCAATATTTTATCGTGTGAGACCCTAAGGGTACTCAGCAAGTCTTTATGCCTCTAAAGGGGACACAACCTGGGGTGACGCAATTGCAGCGAAAGATAAACCCTAACAGTTCTATAGATAAACGCTAACCATCTGCCTAACCAATGATAGACGGATGTCCGTGAATTAAAGACAACAGTTATAACAGTAATTTCATCAGATCCATCCTCCTCCTCGCTTACCAACGAGGAAGCGGACGAACAACCCCCCATCTGTTGGCAATTTTATTAACCATTCCATGAGTGTGGCACTATTTACTCGTCATTTACTTAGTCAGATTAAAGCGGTCCTTTAGTTATGCTTGTCTATGATCGAGAAACTGTGCTCCAAGTCGTCCATAACCGCGGACACGGCTTTCAGAAAGTTTTACCCTGCAGGGGTGCACAAATAGCAACACACACTCGATCAACCTCGGAAAAACCAAATCAAAACCCAACGAGGCCTTCACGACAAAGCAATCACAGATTGAAATATTTGAGGCCACCCTTAAAGTGGACCAAGCGAAGCCGGCTCGAGACGGACTCAAGGTTGTGGGGACGGTCAGAACGATCGGGAACCCAAACTGGGCTTGTCGATATCATGAATCGTGCCACGATCCTAACAGACAGTGCTCCTCGCACAATCATAATAAAGCGGTAAAGCATGGCATAAGTACAGGATAGTAAATAAAACCTCAAACTAGTTTGTGGCCCCAAGAAATAAGACTGAATCAAGCTCTGGCTCAGGGGGGTCCCATAAGCCTCCCGGATGTGGATAGCGCAAATAATCTTGTAACAGGAATCAAGTACTCGGGTCTTCTGGGACACAAGTGAGCAGGAAAAACCAAATAGCAGATATTGCTCACCGGTGCCACTTTCATTAGTTATCCCATTACTACTCAGGTTAAGTTGTTTAGGTACCTCGTTATCCATCAGACTCTCACATACCCTACACATGCTGTTCTATGACTCGCATGGCTCAAACAACTCCTGTAGTAATAGCTCATGGGATGGAGGAACAAGCTTGGTGGGGTTTAAAAGTAAAGCTATGCAATACTTGGGATTCAGTTTAATGCAATCGCGACTCCATGATGCAAGGATAAGATAGAGGCAATAGGTACTGTATGTATGCAAGCATGTGGTAGTGCTTGCCTGGCAACTCTGAGACGGATCTGGGTAGTGCTCCTGGTTCCCTTGATATATCCCCTGCTCAGAGTCTATTCGAAGAAGAACCAAACAAACAAGGGCCAACATAAATAAAGTGCACAAGCATAGGAATAAATGCTTCAAGCAAACAATCATGCCATGATGAATGATGCACAAGTTGCATGGCAATAATGTAGCATGGCATGGGTGAGGTGTAGAATACAAGAAACAACATTTTTATTGAGTTTTGGTCCCCTTTTATTGTCATATTAGTTGTTGTATACTCTATATTTATATGATGCATGCTGCAATTAAAGTCATGGATAGCATAAACAGAAAGGTCTCGTCGATCTGATCATTTTAGACATATCATTTGTTAAATTCGGAGTTATAAAACTAAAGTTATTAATTTTTAAAGGTCCAGGGGCATTTTATTGTAATTTAGATCAACTTGAAATTTTAAGTGTGCAAAACAAAGTTTGGATGGAATATTTGAAATCCTCACATTTTTCTGATTCAAAAACATATATTATATGCATTATTTGGATTTATAAATTAAAAGTTATTTAAATCAGATTTGAATTTGAATTTGAATTAGTTTGAATTAAATTTGAACTAAAACAGACAACACAGACTTTTTACACTCAGGCTGAGCCAGCCACAGCCGCAGACAGATGGGGCCATGCTGACTGGGTCGACACGCACGCACCAGATCTTTCCACACCGTGGCTCGCCTTAGCTTCATGAGGCTAAGCGGGCCCAGATCCAGCAGGCCACACACGCTCACGGCCACCCGGTGCGCGACACGTGGGCAATCCTGGGGGCTGCGGCTGCGAGGCTCAGATCTGCGGGGGCCTAAACGCAAGATGGAACGGGCGGCTGCCAGGTGGGGCTACGGGGACGGCGGGTTTAGGCGGGAGATTTTGCAGGGGCCTAAGCGCAAAACAACGCCTGGTATCGGCTGAAGCGGCCGCCTCTGCAGGCACCGATGAGCGAACGGGGTTTGGTCGACGTTGGCGAGCAATCCATCGGAAAAACGGAATGTCGTAAGACCAAAATGGAGAGGGCTACACGGGCTGAGTTGTTCGGGTGGCATCGCCATGGAGAGGGCTACTGTGGGCGGGCGTAGCAGTGAACGAGCCGCCGCTGCCGGCCGCTCGGTCAGCGCGGCGTGCACGCAGAGCGTTCGTCGGAGGGCGGCGGGGCTACGGCGCGCGAGAGGGGAGAGGACCTTGTCTGGGGGATAGCGGGGCTCACCAGCAGCTTGACGACGTGGTTGACGAGGCTCGGGGAGGAAGGGATCTGACGGCGGGCTCGTGACGGGGAGCTTCAGATCCCTCCGGCCATGGCGACGGCGACGGTGCTCGGTGGCCTTCCAGTCGCTTCCTCTGGTGCTAGCCGCCGAAGGAGATGCAGGGGAACTCGTCGGAGCTTCTGGGGGCCTCGGGGAGCAGCAGGACGCGCAGATCGCAAATAGGCCGAGGCAGCTAGGGTTTTTGCGAGGTGGTGGCTAAGGCCATCTGGTAGAGGAAGGAGGGAGGAAGGTGGGTGCCTGGGGGTTCTGGTCTCGATCTGCGAAGTACTGGGGAGGTTGGGGATAAGGAAGGAGAGGAGAGAAGGGAGGGGTGCCACCTTTATGCACAAAGGGAGGAAAAAAGGGGGGCCTCGGTTTGGCTAGGGTTTGGAGAAAAAGAGGGGCCAGGGAAAGCACATGGGAGGGGGTGGTCAGGTGGGAACCGAGCTGGGTGGAAGAGAGAGGAAGGACTAGGGTCAGATGGGGAACTAGGGTTAGCTAGAGAGGTGATGGCTCGGGTTAGATGGGGTAAGGTGATTAGAGGTAGGTTTAGGGAGAAGGTTATGAGAGAGGGGTGGGGTTTAGCTAAGAGGGGGGGTGGTGATTAGGGTTTAGATGGGGTATGGTGTTTAGGGTTAGGTTTTAGGGTTAGCAAGAGAGATAGAGAGAGGAGGGGTGAGGTTGAGTGTTGGACAAAGACAAAGCAAGATCAAGCAAAGGAAAAGAGATGATCCATGCAAGCAAAACAAATAAAATTCAAATGACAAGTAAAAAGGTGGTGCTTGCATGGCTCTAGCTAGATCAAGCAAAAGAAGGAGAGAGAGAGAGAGAGAGAGAGTATGACCCACTCCAAGAATTTCAAATAAAATCCAAATGACCTAGATGTGGTGGTTCTGCATGGCCCATGCAAATAATAAATGCCACGTATTCATATTGTGAAAACAACATAAAATCATATGGCATTATTCCATGCATTCCCAAAAGGTGGAATAAGGCCAAGCAAAAAGGGACAAGCATTGGATCCACCCAACCCACATGAGCTAGGTAAACTCAATTAAATGCCAGCTCATATTAATTGGATGGTGGAATTATAAGGTGGTGAAGAAAAGGTGGTGGAGTCGATAAAAGATATGCCCCCAACTCAACTTGGGCATTCAACAATTTATCAAGATCCAACTACAATATCAAGAGGCAAATACAATTAGCAATGCATATGAGATAAGAACCAAAACTCAAGGGTTTTTGTATGATGCTCAAATGCAAGGTGGCATGATGACATGAGCATGATAACATGATGATGCAACAATTATATGTAGGAAGTGGCCATTTTATTACTAGATCCAGTAGCATTACAGATGTTAGACAACTGGGATGCTACACTTGGCCATACATGAATCCCTGTCTCGCCAGTGCCATCATGTCCGACACCTACTGCCAGCAGATTCACCCTACCGTGACTATGGGAGGCGTGATGAAGATGGGCACATTGTGGTTACCCCGGGTGACAGGAACAACATGCCGCCCCGTCGGAGGCACATAAAGGACATGGAAAGGGAGAATGGAGCTCTAGCTGAGAAAGTGATGATGATAAAGGAGATTGCAGATTTTGCTAGAAATGGTATGGTGGTCCAAGGACAGGAGATTGACACCTTGCATGAAGTCGTGGGAGTTCTGGAGAATGCCCTGATAGCCAGAGATGCAACCATAACTCATCTTCATGGTATGGTGCAGGAGAACACCCAGAACATACAACAGTTGCAAGGGACCGTCCAGGAAAGGGATCAAACTATTGAAGCTATGACAGCCCAGATTGCCGCTCTCCAAGCATAGCAGAATCCACCCTCTGATGATGACAATGGAGATGATGGCAACAACGGGGATGATGATGACAGTGGGAACTATGATGATGATGAGGACGAGGATGATGATGATGGAGACGATGATGGTGGAGGAGATGAAGCTGCGATTGCTTAAAGTGAAAGTGAAGAAGAGGAGGATCCAGAAGAGGTGGAGTTTGAGATCTCAAGTGATGATTCAGGAGAAGTGTACACTCCGCCGCCATGGTTGAACCGTGGACCGAAGCGCCAACGCATGAGTGCAAGGACCTACCGCAACCTCTTCAAGAAGTAGATAGAAGTCCACCAGTTAGTCCTCGTTAGGTGAAATCGTTAGGATTAGTCTCGATCGATGTGAAACTTAGACACGGTTAGTTTAAGAGTGTTTAGTTACTTATTTGTGTACTCCAATATCCCAGATTTTATTTGTGCGAATTTTATGGAAGAGTTATGGCAATATTGGTTAACATCTGTGTTATTTTCGCTGCAGTTTTCTGCTGATACAGCAGTACTGTACGATTTTTCATATTTTTCTGGTAACTGGGAAAAATCTGAAAAACATTGGGCTGATGCGAAACTCTCTGTACTGTATGTGAAAAAATCAGCTAAATTTTCTGATGAGTATAAGTCAGGTAGAAAAATTCGTGAACGCTGCTGGACTGTTCTGGCAGATTGTTGTTTTTGCTGTTTAATTGATCAACTGTTTAGTTAACTATTGCCAACTCTTGTAAAACTATTTCAGTAGGTATATACAGCTAGGATAACCCCTGGGATGTTGCTGGATCACTTGTTTGTTGATGTGTTGCTTGCTTGTAATTGTCTGCCATTGTTTGTTGTTGTTTGATCATAATGCATGGGTAGAATCCTATTATCGTAGTTGATTCTCTCTAAACTTACCTGTGCTGAACCGCAGATGCCTCCCCGCCATCAACCCACTGAGTTGGAGCAGCTCATGGCAGCTCGTGCAGGTGACCCAAGTTATGACTCTTCATGGAAGCTCAGAACAACAACAATGGGAACAACCAGCCTCGGGAGATGCTCTCACCAGATTTCGAGGCTAAGGCCAGCTAAGTTCTCTCTTGCACGGAACCAATGGTTGCTCTCTCTTGGTTGCGTTTTCAACAAGGATCTGGTAACTATTGGATGCACTGATGCTGAAAAGGTGAGGTTTGCCGCTCACCTACTGGAGGGACCAGCCGCTTCTTGGTGGGACACCTTTCAGATCATCCACCCGCTGGACATTGTGACTTGGGCAATGTTTGAGGAAGGTTTCAGGACCAACCACGTGTCTTCAGGAGTTCTGAGCCTAAAGAGGAAGGAGTTCCGCAACTTGCGCCAAACCAACCGCACTGTGGCTGAGTACATTGAGGAGTTCAACAACCTGTCCCGTTATGCACCTGAGGATGTTGACACCGATGCAAAAAGGAGGGAGAGATTTCTGGATGGCCTTAGTGATGAACTTTCAGTGCAACTACTGGTGGTTTATTGCCCCACTTTCCAGGAGCTTATGGACAAGGCCAGGATCTTGGAAGGGAAGCACAAACAGGTGGAGAACCACAAGAGAAAGAGTAACAATCACCACTCTGGTTCACATCACAAGTCTCACACTTCATATGATGGGTACTCCAAGCATGGAGGGAGTGACCATGGGAGCCATGACCGCCACCACCATGGAGGCGATGGGCATCGTCACGACAACCATAGGAGCGCCCACCACAGCCACAAGGGAGGACACTCTCACCATTCTGGAGGACACGGTGGACATGACCGCAACCGTGATCGCAGCTTTGTGAAGAAGGATCTGAGTGAGGTGACGTGCTTCAAGTGTAAACAGAAGGGACACTATGCTGACAACTGTCCGGAGAGGAAGGGACTGAAGCCAACCAACAACGAGAAGGCCACAATGAACCACATGAATGTGGAGGAGATTCCTGATGAGCCTGACCTTGTGATTGGTAAGTTCCCAATCAACACTCACCCAGCTTTCATACTTTTCGATACTGGTGCATCGCATTCATTCATATCAAGGGAATTTGTGGATAAGTATAAGCTATCTACTGAGTCTATGAAAAGATTATTAGAGTGAGTTCACCTAGAGGAGATATGATAGCTAGCGCGGGATGCCGCGACTTAAGTGTGAGGATTGGAACACACAACTTCAGTGCACATTTGGTAGTGTTGGAATCACAGGGATTAGACGTTATTCTGGGTATGGATTGGATGTCTATGCATGAGGAACACATAGATTGTGCACAGCGAGCTGTCTCACTCAAAACCCCGGATGGTAAGAGAATTAGATTCAAGTCGGCGCACCGGAAGGTGTAAGTTGAATTCTCTTAAGGGGGTTAGCATGGATACTGTGCCAGTGATTAGGGATTACCCCGACGTGTTTCCGGAAGAGCTGCCAGGGATGCCACCTGACAGGGAAGTAGAGTTTCTTATCGACCTGATGCCGGGAACAGTGTTGGAATTATGCCCTAGAGGCAATAATAAAGATGTTATTATTATAATTCTTGTTCATGATAAAGTTTATATTCCATGCTAGAATTGTATTAAGCGGAAACTTTAATACTTGTGTGGTTTGTGAACAACACCGTGTCCCTAGTACGCCTCTATGGACTAGCTCATTGATCAATGATGGTTAAGGTTTCCTAACCATAGACATGAGTTGTCAATTGATAATGAGATCATATCATTGGGAGAATTATATGGTGGATAGACCCAAACAAAGCAGAGCAATTAGATCGTGTCATCGTGTTCGTCTTTACGAAGCTTTTCCTATGTCAAATATTGTATTCCTTAGACCATGAGATAATGCAACTCCCTGGTACCGGAAGAAAGCTTTGAGGTCATCAAACGTCATCCTATGAGAGGGTGATCATAAAGGTGTCTCTCAGGTGATCGAAAAGTATCATTGGGTTGTATGTATCGAGATGGAATTTGTCCTCCCAAGTCGGAGAGATATTCTTGGGCCCACTCGTGTAATCGATATCAACACCGCTTGCAAGCATGTGGTTAAGGAGTTAATCACAAAGTGATATCGGATTACGGAACGAGTAAAGTACTTGCTGTGAACAAGATTGAACTAGGTATGACGGTACCGACGATCGAATCTCGAGCAAGTAAAATATCGCGAGACGAAGGGAATATATATATGGGATTGATTGAATCCTGGCATCGTGGTTCATCCGATATGATCATCGATGAATGTGCGGGAGTCAATATGGGTGCCTGCACCCGCTGATTATTGATAGAAGATCATGTCTGCATATTCTCGAACCCGCAGAGTCACACACTTAACGTGTCTTGACGCTAGGATAGATTGGATAATTGGTTTATGAATTTTTGTTCGGAGTCTCGGATGGGATCCGGGATATCACGAGAGGTTCCGGAATGGTCCGGAGAATAATATTCATATAAGGCAGTGCAGTTTTTGGAGTTCGGAATTGTTCCGGGTTAATCGGTATTGTACCGAAAGCTTCTAGAACCTTCCGAAGGGGACCAACGTGGCCCCACCTTCCGGGAGGGGGCATGGGCCTATGAGGGAGTGTCCTGGCCGCATTGGGCCAGGGGCACAAGGCCCCATAGGTCCCAGCCGATCCTGGATAAGTTTAAACTCGTTTAAACTAGAGATAGGATTTCTAGATAAGGGAGAGTTTAAATCGTTTAAACTAGAGATAGGATTTCTAGATAAGGGAGAGTTTAAATTGTTTAAACTAGAGATAAGCTTGGAGGAGGGGCAAGGGCTGGCCGCCCCTCTATATATAGAGGGTGGTGCGCCTCCCCTACTACACACCTTCCTCCAAACCCTAGCTGCCTTGCTACCTTCCTCTCCCCCTCCCGACTGTTTGTAGGCGAAGCCCTGTAGCAGAAATTCTCCACCATATACACCACGCCGTCATGTTGTAGATCCAATCTATCTCTCCACCATACTCGCTGGTCCGAGGAAGGAGGAGACGTCGAGTCTTGCTGCGTGTGCATCTCACGGAGGCACCGTCACTTGTGGTGCTAGATCGGATCGGATCGCGAGGAGGAGAAGCGTACGACTACATCACCCACGCTCGTTAACGTTCACTGTCGAATCTTCAAGGGTATGAAGATCTAATCCAATCTCTCGTTGATTGCATCTCCTAGATTAGATCTTGGCTTTCCCTCTGCTCGCATCCGTAGAAAATTTTGATTTACTATGCCGAAACCCTTGATGGTATCGAGCTAGATCTATGCGTAGATGTGTTTCAGTAGAACGCAACATGGTTGTTCGGGCGTTGATGTTTTCTGTTGCAAGCCTCTTGTTTGTGTTCTTCTTATGACGGGATAGTGAGATTGAAGCGGTCCAGGCCAACCTTACGCGACGTCGTCAGCGAGACCGCTCCGCACTTGACGTGTGGCTTGTACCACATGCGGTGGTGGATGTCAGTTTCTCTCACTATAGTTGTCATGGGATTAACACGGAGTTTGGCAACCATAATATCACCGTTGTGGCTTTCCGTAGTAAGAATCGTTCTTAGCATCTACTCCCATAAGCCACGTAAAACATGCAACAACAAAGTAGAGGCGTCTAACTTGTTTTTGCAGGAGTGTTTTCGTGATATGGTATGGCCCAAGATGTGATGTGTATATTGTATCGATGATCATGTTTTGTAATGTTTCACGACTTGCATGTCGATGAGTACACAACCGGCAGGAGCCATATGGTTGTCTTTATAATTGTGTATGACCTGCGAGTCAACTTCTTATCATGTAATAGCTTTACTTTATCGCTAAATAGTTAGCAATAGTTGTAGTTGCTATTCGTGGTGGAGGCAATCATGGTGGAGTGATGGAGATCATGGAACGCACAAGATGGGGATCATTGCGCGATGATTGGCTATACCATGTCACATAAAGTTATATGCATGTGATGTTTATCCTTTTATGTATCTTATTATGCTTAGATCGCGACGGTAGCATTATAAGATGATTCCTCACTTAAAGATCAAGATAAAAAAACTGTGTTCTCCCCAAGTATGCACCGTTGCGAAAGTTCGTGTCCAAGCATCACGTGATGATCGGGTGCTATAGACTCTACGCACATACAACGGGTGCAAGCAGCTTTTTGCACACGCGAAATACTTGGGTCTAGCTTTGAGCCTAGCATGTCTGACATGGCCTCGGAACACAAGAACCGAAAGGTTAAGCATGAGTCATATGAATGATATGATCGACACTTTGTTGTCCACCATTGAAACCACATCTCTTCTCGTGATGATCGGATTAGGTGTGGTGAATTTGGATCGTGTTCACTAAACAACTTGAGGGATGTTGAATTTAGTGGGAGTTCATCTAGTAATTTGATTAAGTTGAACTATTTATCATGAACATAGTCTAAATTGTACTTGCAAATCTGTAGATCACATGGCCAAATCCAACTTCAACTTCAACGTTTTTCTTTGAGAAGGAAAAGCTTAGAAACAATGGGTCTAGCTTCACCAATTGGTTCCGCAATCTAAGAATCATTCTCAGCGGACAAAAGGACTATGTCCTTGGTAAAGCGTTAGGTGACCCCCCTAGAATCGCACCGGTGATGAGAAAGGCATCTCGATCGGCGCAAAGATGATTATGGTGTGATTAAGAGCACCATGTTGTTTGCTATGGAAGAGCTTCAAAATCGTTTTGAAACCTATCCGGGCCCTTTGAGATTCTCGAGGTGAAAACCATGTTTAGACTCAAGCCCGCTCGAGAGATATGAGATCTCCGAGAAGTTCTTTAAGCGCAAGATGGACGAAGGGAGTTCCGTTAGTGAGCACGCCATAAAGATGTCGGGCTACACTCAACGCTTTGAGCAACTGGAATGCACGATTCGGAGGAGCTCAAGATTGACAAGGTTCTGCAATCACTCCCTCCCGCTACAAAAGTTTTGTAGTGACTCATAATCGATTGGTTCCATGATCGATCACCGAGCTCTTCGCAGTGAAGGCTGCGGAAGTGGACATCAAGAAGGATAATCATGTTTTGATGGTCAACAAGCCCTCCTTTAAGAAAGGTAAGGGCAAAGAAGCCCTTCAAGAAGGCGGCAAGCGCAATAATGCCCTGCCGAGAAGAAGCTCAGTCTGGTCCCAAGCCGGACCTGAGTGCTTCTATTGCAAGGACAAGGGTCCTTTGGGCGCAATCGTCCAAGTACTTAGCGGACAAGAAGGCTGGCACCATCAAAGGTATATTTGATATACATGTTATTGATGTTTTCCTTACTAGCCCTCGTTGTAGTGCACGGGTATTTGATACGGTTGCTTGTTAATATTTGTAACTCAAACAGAGAGCTACGGAATGAGACGGCTATGAGGGATGAGGTGACGATGCGCGTTGCAACGGATCAAGAGTTGATGTGATGGTCGTCGACGCTCTCCTTAGTTTTACCTTCGGGATTAGTTTTAAACCTTAATAAATGTTATTATGTGCTGCGTTGAGCATGAACATTATTTCCGGATCATGTTTATTGCAAGACGGTTATTCATTTAAATCGGAGAATAATGGTTGTTCTATTTATATGAGTAACATCTTTTATGGTCATGCACCTCTTGTGAATGGTTTATTTCTTCTAAATCTCGAAAGGGATGAAACACACATCCATAACATTGAGGCTAAGAGATGCAAAGTAGATAGTGATAATACTACTTATTTGTGGCACTATCGTCTAGGTCATATTGGTGTAAAGCGCATGAAGAAACTCCATTCTGATGGACTTTTGGATTCTCTTGATTTTGAATCATTTGACACATGTCAACCATGCCTCATGGGCAAGATGATCAAAACCCCGTTCTCCGGTATGATGGAGCGAGCAACGGACTTGTTGGAAATCATACATACCGATGTATGCGGACCGATGAGTGTTTCGACGCGCGGTGGATATCGCTATTTCCTCACTTTTACCGATGACTTAAGTAGATATGGGTATATCTATTTAATGAAACATAAATCTGAAACATTTGAAAAGTTCAAGGAATTTGAATGAAGTGGAGAACCATCGTAATGGAAGATTAAGTTTCTACGATCCGATCGTGGAGGTGAATATTTGAGTTATGATTTTCTCACGCATCTTAAAGCAAGTGGAATCGTTTCACAACTCACGCCACCGGAACACCACAGCGCAATGGTGTGTTCGAGCCGAATCGAACCCTATTAGATATGGTCCGATCAATGATGTCTCTTCTTGATTTGCGTTATCATTTTGGGGTTATGCATTAGAAAGCCTGCATTCACTTTAAATAGGGCTCCATCTAAATCCGTTGAGACAACACCGTATGAACTGTGGTTTGGTGCTAAACCTAAGTTGTCGTTTCTTAAAGTTTGGGGATCCAAGCTTACGCCAAGAAGTTGATGCGGACAAGCTCGAACCCAAAGCGAGAAATGCGTCTTCATAGGATACCCTAAGGAAACTATTGGGTATACCTTCTATCACAGAAGGCAAAGTGTTTGTCGCAAAGAACGGTTCCTTTCTTGAGAAGGAGTTTCTCTCGAAAGAAGTGAGTGGGAGGAAAGTAGAGCTAGACGAGGTTATTGAACCTTCTCTTGAATTGGAGAGTAGCGCGGCACCTGAAATTGTTCCAGTGCCGCACCAACAATATAGGAAGCTAATGACAAGGATCATGAAGCTTAGGACGATGTCGCTCTTGAACGTCGCGCAGTCGACAAGGTCGCGTGCCCCTCTGAGTGGTACGGCAACTGTCTTGACTGTCTTGTTAGAAGACGGTGAACCTACGAACTATGAGGCGATGATGAGCCCAGACTCGAGAAATGGTGGAAGCCATGAAATCCAATTGGGATCCATGAGCGAAAACCAAGTATGGACTTTGGTGGATCCTCCTAGCGGCCGAAAGGCCGTTGAGTGCAAATGGATTTTCAAGAAGAAAATGACGCGGATGGTAATGTTACGTCTATAAAGCACTTGCTTAAAAGGTTTCGACAAGTTCAAGGTGTTGACTACGATGAGACTTTCTCTCCGTAGCGATGTTTAAGTCCATTCGGATTTTATTAGCAATTGCTGCGTTTCATGATTATGAAATATGGCGGATGGATGTCAAGATCGCTTTCCTCAATGGGAACATTGATGAAGAGTTGTATATGATGCAACGAAGGTTTTGTCGATCCTAAGGATGCTAGTAAAGTATGCAAACTTCAGCGTTCCATTTATGGTGAAGCAAGCATCTCGGAGTTGGAACCTTCATTTTGATCAAGTGATCAAGAGTTTTGGATTTGTTCCAAATTGCTACGAAGCTTGTATCTACAAGAAAGTGAGTGGGAGCTCGGTGACGTTTCTGGTACTGTATGTGGATGACATATTGATTATCGGAAATGACATCAACATGCTTAACGATGTGAAGAGTTATTTGAACAAGTGTTTTTCAATGAAAGACCTAGGTGAAGATGCTTATATATTGGGCATCAAGATCTATAGAGATAGACAAAGACGCCTGATAGCTTTAAGCCAGAGTACATACCTAGACAAAGTTCTGAAAAGGTTCAGAATGGATAAGGCAAAGAAAGGTTCGTGCCTATGTTGTCGGGTAAGATATTGAGCAAGGCTCGGTGTCCATCTGATGAAATGATAGGGAAGCTATGAGCAAAGTGCCTTATGCCTCGGCCATAGGTTCCATCATGTATGCCATCTTGTGTACTAGACCGGATGTGTCCAATGCTCTTAGTTTGACGAGATATCAAAGTGATCCGAGTGGAACATCGGACAGCCGTGAAGAACATCCTAAAGTACCTAAATAGAACTAAAGAAATGTTCTTAGTCTATGGGGGTGATGAACGACTTGTCGTAAAGGTTACATCGATGCTAGTTTCGACACCGACAAGGATGATTCCAAATCTCGAGACGGATACGTTTATATTTTGAATGGAGGAGCTGTGAGCTGGAGAAGCTGCAAGCAAAGCGTGATCGCGGGATCTGATGAGAAGCGGAATACATGGCATTGCGAGCGTCAAGTGAAGGAGTTTGGATCGAAACTTCATCCTTGAGCTTGGCGTGGTTCCAAGTGCATTGGACCCATCGGAGATATTGTGTGACAACACCGGGCGCCATAGCACTCGCTAAGGAACCAAGATATCATCCAAAGACCAAGCATATCAACCGCAAGTTTCATATAATCCGATATTATATTGCAGATGGAGATCTGAAGATTAGCAAAGTACATATACAGATCTGAATGTCGAGATCCATTGACTAAACCTCTTCCACGTGTAAAACATGATCAAGACCTCGATTGCCATGGGTGTGAGATTGTTGCCAAATGTAAACTAGATTATTGACTCTAGTGCAAGTGGGAGACTGTTGGAATTATGCCCTAGAGGCAATAATAAAGATGTTATTATTATAATTCTTGTTCATGATAAAGTTTATATTCCATGCTAGAATTGTATTAAGCGGAAACTTTAATACTTTTGTGGTTTGTGAACAACCTTTGTGTCCCTAGTACGCCTCTCTGGACTAGCTCATTGATCAATGATGGTTAAGGTTTCCTAACCATAGACATGAGTTGTCAATTGATAATGAGATCATATCATTGGGAGAATGATATGGTGGATAGACCCAAACAAAGCAGAGCAATTAGATCGTGTCATCGTGTTCGTCTTCTGAAGCTTTTCCTATGTCAAATATTGTATTCCTTAGACCATGAGATAATGCAACTCCTTGGTAGGAAGAAAGCTTTGAGGTCATCAAACGTCATCCTATGAGAGGGTGATCATAAAGGTGTCTCTCGGTGATCGGAAAGTATCATTGGGTTGTATGTATCGAGATGGAATTTGTCCCTCCCAAGTCGGAGAGATATACTTGGGCCCACTCGGTCGATATCAACACCGCTTGCAAGCATGTGGTTAAGGAGTTAATCACAAAGTGATATCGGATTACGGAGCAGTAAAGTACTTCTTGGTGAGCGAGATTGAACTAGGTATGACGGTACCGACGATCGAATCTCGAGCAAGTAAAATATCGCGAGACGAAGGAATATATATATGGGATTGATTAAATCCGGCATCGTGGTTCATCCGATATGATCATCGATGAATGTGTGGAGTCAATATGGGTGCCTGGACGGTGTTGATTATTGATAGAAGATCATGCGCATATTCTCGAACCACAGGTCACACATAACGTGTCTTGGCGCTAGGATAGATTGGATAATTGGTTTATGAATTTTTGTTGAGTCTCGGATGGGATCCGGGATATCACGAGAGATTCGAAATGGTCAGGAGAATAGGATTCATATAAGGCGGTGCAGTTTTGGAGTTGAATTGTTCGGGTTAATCGGTATTGTACCGAAGCTTCTAGAACCTTCGGAAGGGACCAACGTGGCCCCACCTTCCGGGAGGGGAATGGGCCTATGAGGGAGTGTCCGGACGCATTGGGCCAGGTCACAAGGCCCCATAGGGCCCAGCCAATCTGGATAAGTTTAAACTCGTTTAAACTAGAGATAGGATTTCTAGATAAGGGAGTTTAAATCGTTTAAACTAGAGATAGGATTTCTAGATAAGGAGAGTTTAAATTGTTTAAACTAGAGATAGGCTTGGAGGAGGGCAAGGGCTGGCGCCCCTCTATATATATAGAGGTGGTGGTCCTCCCCTACTACACACCTTCCTCCAAGCCCTAGCTGCCTTGCTACCTTCCTCTCCCCCTCCATTGTTGTGGCGAAGCCTGCTGCAGAAATTCTCCACCATATACACCACGCGTCGTGTTGTAGATCCAATCTATCTCTCCACCATACTCGTTGGTCGAGGAAGGAGGAGACGCCGAGTCTTGCTGCGTGTGCATCTCACGGAGGCACCGCCACTTGTGCTAGATCGGATCGGATCGCGAGGAGGAGAAGCGAGTGCGACTACATCACCCTATGAAGATCTAATCCAATCTCTCTCGTTGATTGCATCTCCTAGATTAGATCTTGGCTTTCCCTCTGTTCGCATCCGTAGAAAATTTTGATTTACTATGCCGCAAAACCCTTCAAACATGACCTATAGCAAAGAGACCATATAAGATGGATGTGGATGAGCTGAAGGAATTGAAGAAGCAGCTGAAAGAGCAGTTGGACAAGGGATTCATTCAGCCTAGTTCGTCGTCATGGGGAGCACATGTTCTGTTTGTGGAGAAGAAAGACAGCAGCAAGAGATTAGTGGTGGACTATCGCTCGCTGAATGAAGTGACTATCAAGAACAAATACCCCCTGCCGAACATAAATGATTTGTTTGATCAACTGGAAGGAGCAAAGGTGTTTAGCAAGATTGATCTACGATCAGGCTACTTCCAATTGAAGATCCGGGAGGAGGACATACCAAAAATCGCTTTCACGACTAGGTATGGTTTATATGAGTATACGGTTATGTCTTTTGGACTAACGAATGCCCCGGCATATTTCATGACCATGATGAACAAGGTATTTATGGAGTACTTGGACAAGTTCGTGGTGGTGTTTATTGATGACATACTGATATATTCCAAGGATGATGCCGAGCATGAGAAACATCTGCGACTGATTATGGAGAAGCTGAGGGAACACAAGCTGTATGCCAAATTCAGCAAGTGTGAATTCTGGCTTAACACTGTTGGATTTCTTGGACACGTAGTGTCGAGAAGGAGTCGTTGATCCAAGCAAAGTGATTGCAGTGATGAGAATGGGAAGCGCCAAGAATGCAGGAGAGATACAAAGCTTTTGGGACTTTTGGATATTACGGAGGTTCATTGAAAACTTCTCCAAGATTGCTAAGCCGATGAACTTCTAAAGAAGGAGAGGAAGTTTGAATGGTCGACGTATGTGAAGCGACTTTCGAGCTGAGCGTCGACTAGTGACCGCACTTGTTACGTGTTTACAGACCTTGAAGGATTTTCAAGTGTCGCGATGCTTCTCGGAGGACTTGGGAGTGTCTTGATGCAAGATGGGAGAGTAGTGTCATATGCCTCGCAACTCAAGCACCATGAGTGGAACTACCCATACGACTTGGAGTTAGCGTCGGTGGTTCATGCGCTCAAGGTATGGAGGCATTACTTAATGGGAAAACACTGTGATGTATACACCCACAAGAGCACAGAAGTACATATTTACACAGAAGGAACTGAACATGAGGCAAAGGAGATGGTTGGAACTTATCAAGGACTATGATATGAATCTACAATACCACCCAGGAAAGGCCAATGTAGTAGCAGATGCCCTGAGTCGGAAGGTTTATGCCAATGGATTGACAATTGGGGAATTGCCCGAGGATTTGTGCAAGCAATTCAAGGACCTTAGACTGGAGGTAGTATCTGAAGGATACTTGGCAGCAATGGAAGTCCAACCAACGCTACAGGACAGAATCAGGAAGGCCCAAGTGGGAGACGAAGAGATAGATGAAGTTAAGGAAAAGATGAAGGAAGGTCGAGCAAGGGAATTCCGCAAGGATGAGCAAGGAAACTTGTGGTATGGAGATCGTTTGTGCGTTCCCAACGATCCGGAGATAAGGAAGTTGATTCTGCAGGAAGCTCATGACTCGCTGTATTCCATACATCTGGGCAATACGAAGATGTATATGGACCTAAAGGATGATTCGTGGAACAACATGAAGGAGACATCGCAGCATATTTCCTATGTGATGTATGTAGCCGAGTGAAGGCGGAACACGAAGCCAGCAGGGACTGCTACAATGCTGCCCGTCTTGGGATTGGAAGTGGGATAGAGTGGGATGGATTTTATCAGATTGCCCAGACCGGTCGATATGACTCCATTTGGGTAGTGGTCGACCATTTGACCAAGGTAGCCCACTTTATACCGGTAAAGACGACCTATACGAGTGCAAAGTTGGCCAAGATTTATATGGACAGAATTGTGTGCCTACACGGAGTTCCCAAGAGTATCGTATCTAATAGAGGCACCCAATTTACGTCACACTTCTGGCGCCAGCTGCACGAGTCACTTGGTACTAGATTGGAGTTTAGCATAGCGTTTCACCCATGGTGATGGATGAACCGAGGAGGTGAATCAATTTGGAGGACATGCTGAGAGCTTGCGCTTTGGCTCATGGTTCCAGTTGGGATGCGAATTTGCCGTATGCCGAGTTTCCCTACAACAACAGATATCAAACCAATATCAAGACGTCACCGTTCGACGTGTTGTATGGGAAACGGTGCCGAACACCATTGCTATGGGATGGAGTAGGAGAGCGTCAGTTGTTTGGGCCTGATTTGATCAAGGATGCTGAGGAGAAGGTCGCCTTGATTAGGGACCAGATGAAGGTAGCACAATCAAGGCAGAAGAGCTACGCTGACGCCAAGCGCAAGGAAGTGGTGTATGAGATAGGTGATAGAGCATACCTCAGAGTGTCGCCACTTCGTGGGATCAAGAGATTTGGAATTAAGGGTAAGCTGGCACCTCGATTTATTGGACCGTATCGGGTCTTAGCACGCAAAGGAGAAGTTGCTTATCAGTTGGAGTTGCCAGAGGCTTTGTCCGCTGTTCACAATGTGTTCCACGTGTCACAGCTGAAGAAGTGCCATCCGGAGATGGTGGATACCCCATTGAGAGACACTATACCGCTAGAGGAGGTTCATCTTGAGAACGACTTGACCTATGAGGAGAAACCAGTCAAGATTCTGGAGACAGCAGAGAGGACTACCCGTACCAAGACGATCAGGTTTTGCAAGGTGCAGTGGAGCCACCACACGGAAGAGGAAGCCACTTGGGAGCGTGAGGATGACATCCGAGAGGACTACCCACACCTATTTTCTAGCCGCGCCGAATCTCGGGGACGAGATTCATCTTAAGGGGGTTAGTCTTATCACATCCCAAATTTTATAATTTGGTTTTGCATATCATTCATGCCATTGCATCATACCTTTCCATGCAAAACCATTGATTGAAAAGTTTCGGCAAAACACTATTTTCTAAACCCTACCCTATTTTACTACGAGGCTCCTGCGGGAGGCTTTAGTAGGACTTGTGTTGTCCACCCTTGTATCCTAGTGGTTTCACTCAACCCTTGACCCTAGGTTGTTCCCCTCGAGTTTACAAAAATTTAGGATCAAAAATCGCCCAATTCGGAGCTCGTACGGAGAAGTTACGGAGGCTTTAGTTTTTGCGAAAAAGGGAAAAGAAACGGACCAAAAAAATCTGCCCGGCCCCGTGTCCGCGTAGGACAGCGAGGCCCCATAAGCCGCACCCGCCTCGGTTCCGTGCCCGACCGCCTGCCTCGAACCCGTGCGCCGCCCCTGAACCTGTGCCTGCCGCCTGGATCCACCCGCCCGCCTCAGTCTGCGCCGCCTTTGCCGCTTTGCATCTGCCGCCCGGCGCTCATCGCCATGGCCGCTTGCCGCTGCCGCCTTGCGGCGCGCCTCGTCAGCTGCTCATGGCCTGGCACACAGCCAGCCGCCTGCTGGCTCTCCATTGGCCGGCCGCCTCATACATCGCGTTGACCATTGTTATTGTAGCATCCCAATTTTCTAACAATTGCAATGCTACTAGCCTAGTCTATATAAATGCTACTTCCTATACATAATTGTTGCATCATAATTATATCATGCTCATGTCATCATGCCACCTTGCATTCGAGCATCATATAAAACCCTTTTTGTTTCGGTTCTTATCTCATATGCATTATTAATTGTATTTGCCTCTTGATATTGTATTTGGTTCTTGATATATTGTTTAATGCCCAAGTTGAGTTGGGGGCATATCTTTTATTCAACTCCATCACCTTTCCTTGTCACCACCTTATACTTCCACCATCCCATTATCCATGAGCTTGTTGTTCTTCTTCTTTTCTTTTTAATCTAGCTCATTCTTTGTTCTCCTCCTAACCTTGTTCATCTTTTCTCTTGCATATGATCATATATGTGATCTAAATCTCCCCTCTCTCTCTCTTTCCTTCTAGCTGTCTCTAGTCCTCTCTCCTTACCCTAGCTACCCACACCTCTCTCTCCCTCCCTCTCTACCATGATGACCCCACCTAGCACCCTACTTCCCCTCGCCACAGCCCTCCTCCTACCCAACCCTAGCACACCCTAACCCGAGCCCCTCTAGTCCTAACCGAAGCTACACCGAGCCTCCTCTCTCCTCTTTCTCTTTTCTCTGAGCTAGCCCACCCCGAGCTCTCCTCACGTCCCACTGGTAGCCCCCTGCCTTTGCCAGCCCGATCACGTGCTCGAGGAGGAAAGGTGACAACCGAGCCACCTTTTTCCACCCGAACCCCCACGCCATCTACCTCCCTCTCGTTCCTATCTACTTCCTCTCTCTGCATGTTGCGTCCCTAGATCCGCCCAGCGCCCTCCTCTCCTTCTTCTTCGCACCTGCGTCGCCCTCGCTGCGACCAGTAGTGAAGCGGCCCGGAAGGACGAGGACCTCCTCGCCTGCATGCCCAACAGGAGGAGGAGGCCTGTACACCGCTGCACGCCGAGACGCCCGACGAAACCCTAGCTCTGCCCGGCCTCTACTTCGTCGACGATCGATCGCTCCGCTGCCGAACCACCACTGACCTCGCGGTGAGCCTCCGTCTTCCAGCACCTTCCGCCTCGCCGCTACTAGCGCCGCCGTTCTTTTTCCGAAACGCCGTCAAGGCCGAAGTTCGAGTTATTGTTACGCAAGGTCCTCGCGCTGAGCCTTACCTAGCCGCGTTCTCTCTCCTTCACTACCCGCCCTCGCGCTGGTCACCGCCGCTTAGCCCGAGCGCCAGTCCCGGATCGAATCACGCGCCCGCGTCGTCGTCGCTCACCGACTGTCCTGCCGCAGAAGAGAAGAGAATGGTCGTGGTCGTCTTCGAAAACCCCAACCTTTTTAATTCCTTAAACCGCGGAGACCTACCCCACCTGCCCGCCTCCTGTCCTTTTTGCAAAGAGCACCCGTAGAACCTTAGCCTTAACCCGTCCGTCGTACACCCCTCATCACCGTCTTAATCACCCTCATCGTGGCACGTGGCCGCCCCCATGTCATTCGCAGAGGCTAGGTAAAGCCGGTGGAAAACTTTTCTGCGGCGTGTTGTCCCGTCAAGAATCGCCCACCCACAATGTCGATTCAGGTCTGTTGAGTAACAAAAGGTTTTTCTGTTTTTCTGTTTTAATTTAAAATTTTCAAATTTGTTTTAAATTCAACTTTAAATCTGTTTTCAAATATCTTTTAAAATATAAATCCAAATTCAACATGTAATATATGTTTTGAAATCAGAAAAATGTGAAGATTTCAAATATGGCCTTCAAAATATATTTTGAACACTTTAAATTTCAAGTTGATTAAAATTACAATAAAATGCCCTTTTGCCTTAATTAATTAATAACTTTTGTTTTATAACTCCAAATTTGACAAATAATATATCTAAATCGATCAGCTCGACGAGACCTTTCTGTTTATGCATTCCATGTTCTGAATTGCAGCATGCATCATGTAATTACAAAGTATACACCAACTCTTTTGAGTATAAAATATGATTAAAACCCTGTAAAATGTTTATTTCTTGTATTCTACACCTCACCCATGCCATGCTACTTTGCTGCCATGCAAATTGTGCATCATTCATCATGGCATGATTGTTTGCTTGTTGCATTTTACTCATATGCTTATGCACTTTATTTATGTTGGCCCTTGTTTGTTTGGTTCTTCTTCGAATAGACGCTAAGCAGGGGATATATCAAGAAACCCAGGAGCACTACCCAGATCCTTCTCTCGCTTCAACTGAGCTGCCAGGCAAGCACTACCACATGCTTGCATACATATAGTACCTATTGCCTCTATCTTATTCTTGCATCATTGAGTCGCGATCGCATTAAACTGAATCCCAAGTCTTTGCATAGCCTTTACTTTTAAACCCCATGAAGCTTGTTCCTCCATCCCATGAGCCATTACTACGAGTTGTTTGAGCCATGCGGTCATAGAACATGTAGGGTATGTGAGTGTCGATGGATAACGAGGTACCTATACAACTTAACCGAGTAGTAATGGGATAACTAATGAAAGTGGCACGGTGAGCAATATCGCTATTTGGTTTTCATGCTCACTTGTGTCCTGGACCCCGAGTACTTGATTCCTGTTCCTTGAATATTCGCGCTATCCACATCCGGGAGGTTTATGGACCCCCCTGAGCCAGAGCTTGATTCATTCTTATTTCTTGGGGCCACAAGTTGTTTAGGGCTTTATTACTATTCTGTACTTATGCCATGCTTTACTGCTTTATTTAAGTTTGTGCGAGGAGCACCTGTACTGTTTTAGGCGAGTGTTTCGCGGTATCGACAAGCCCAGTCACATTTGGGTTCCCGATCGTTTCTGACCACCGACGCAAACCTTGAGTCCGTCTCGAGTCGGCTAACTTCATTATGGGTAGCTTAATGGGGTGGACCACGAAATATTTCTGAATCTGTGATCGCTTGTCGTGAATGCCTCGTTGGGTTTTGATTTGGTTTTCGAGGTTGATCGAGTGTGTGTTGCTATGTGCACCCTGCAGTAAAACTTTCAAAGCCGTGTCCGCGGTTATGGACGACTTGGAGCACGTTTCTCGATCATAGACAAGTATAACTAAAGTACCGCTTTTAATTTGACTAAGTAACTAACTAGTAAATAGTGCAACACTCATGGAATGGATAATAAAACGCGCGGATGGGGGTGTTCGTCCTTCCTCGTTGGTAGCGAGGAGGAGGATGGATGCATTAATATTATAACTGTTGTTATTAATTCACGGACATCCGTCTATCTTTGGTTAGGCGGATGGTTAGCGAGTATCTATAGAATTGTTAGGTGTTATCTTTTGCTGCAATTGCGTCAACCCAGGTTGTGTCCCCTTTAGAGGCATAAAGACTTGCTGAGTACCCCTAGGGTCTCACACGATAAATTGTTTGATTCAGATGAACAGGTACACTCACAAGATGGATACTGGGTGGAGGAGATGGACAATGTGGACAACGATCATTCGGTGTAGAGATTCCGGGAACGCGGATCCGTGAGATCTGTGGGCGGGATGTGTTTATTATGGGGCATCTTATGCCGATTTGCTTCTTATCCGTACTCGGATCTTGTTTGCCGCTTCCGCCTGATACTCTGATGTTTGATGTATAAGGAGATATCCTAAACTATTATATCTATCTAGGACATTTGGATCTTGCCGTATGGCGTTGCAATATTTCTATTTATTTTAGATGGAATGGCTCTGAGGACTGTTGTATGGTGGATTGCATACATACTCATTTGTGTATGTAGTTGATCCCTTCGCCTGCCGATTACGCCGCCCGTTCTTGTCCCGATGTTTGGAAATGGTTAGGACGACCGAAAGGTCTACCTGTGAGTGGCATTTGGGCCCCACCGTACTATTTTAAACATTTCCGCTCATCCAGGCTTGTAACTAGGAGCGTAATTCACCGAGGTAGTGACAATTGGTATCAGAGCCATCCCGCCCTTCAGGGTCTCAGCCAAATGGTTGTTGTTAGTCTAGCAAATATTTTTGGTAGCTATGTATACTAGGGAAAAACAAAACGCGAGAGTAGGACTGCTTCCACTTTTCTTCTTACCCACCCACCCACCCTTTTCTGGTAAGGAAGTGTAACGTTTTCAATCCTCTTCTTAAAATTCAAACTAGGATTCACGTGTTCTGGGTTTCCTTAGTACCATAGAATGTGTGTGTGTGTGTAATTCCTTGTTAATCTGTTGTATCCAACATGTTATCTTTATCTGCCTTTGGTTATCAACTGTTGGTACATTCCATACTGACAGGCTTTTGAATACCAGCGCGATCTATCTAACTCCTTGTTAACCGGTGCCATCTTCTTAAGGGTGTCCTTCCTTCTAGCAACTCCACATTACGGAAACCATCGGTTGCTAATCGCTACGATAAGTGTTTTTGCGCATCTATTGGTATTTTAATGCGAAAAATGCGGAAAAATTTCTTTGATACATCAGGTGCTTCCACACTCCTTTCACCGTGTGTGAAACATTATCTATCTCCCTTTATTAGCATGTCCATGCTAACTCATTCTTTTGTCACCGGCGCTTAATCCTAGAGTTTCATTTCATCTCCAATTCTCTTGGGCTAATTACATAACATGTGTCGATCCGATCTCGGTGATTGTAATTTGGTTCTAGGCATAGCTATATGACACTTATCTTGAGTGGAATATGGAAAATGCAATCACCACTATCCTCCAAATGGTGACGGTTATCTCCTGTGATTTTGAGTACACATGATCATATCTATGCATATTCAAGCATCTTTGGCAATCCAGAGTTTCTCCAAGCACTCACGGTCTATCATCCATCCATCATGCATCCTTTTTGAACCCCATATCTGCACAATTCTCCTGGATACGAGGGAATTGCATCTTTTCGTCTCTGATAGCTTTACTTAAGGTATGAGCTATCATCGGTTTTTATCCAAGATCTCTTTATCTTTGTAACCGGTGATCCGATCGACAATGTGAACCAGGTGACATCTCTTTTTCTTCCGAAGGACCAGTTAACCTATTCGTCATCTTCTTCTTCAACAGGAATCCTTACTCCTAACGTTGATCTTTCAAAGAGCGTTGAGCTCAGAAAGTGTTTCGACCATTTGTTCGTTCTCCCGCCTCTTGAACTTGGTATTCTGGGAATATCTTGTTAATCCACGGTGGTATATGTTGATAATATGCTTGCCTATTTGATATCAATGGAAGGACATGGAAGATCATCTGTGTCTCTTTCTCTCGAGCTTCGTGAGCACTGCCTGTGTGCAAAGTATCAAAGTGAGAATTCTGACTTTTTGAAGTCACATATCTCGACCACGTCCTTCTGCTAAATACATTACTTCAACTCTGGAATCAGCAAGTCCATTGTTAATTCCATCCTCCATCTTCAACCAATCCGGAGTTGTTCCTTGTTGGCAAGTTATCATCGCTGCTCAACAAGATTTCCTCAAGGCTGCTAAATCTCTCTCAATCATTTCAAGAAGAACATGGAGTTCTTTCACCTCAATCTCGTTAAGTAATCTCTTGAAACCTCTCGCTCTATCGTCTATGCTCAATCCACCGGAGGCCATGAAGACCTTCCAGATCTTGTATTTCCTTCTGTTCAAGTGGTGCTATCTTTTTCTATATCTGTGAAATTTTGCAGTTGTCTCCGTGATCTTCCTTTATATCTTTCCGGTGGCTTGGTACTTCCGACAGGACGACAACATCATCATCTTTATCTATCTATGAATCCGGCGAATCGTTTGCATCTATCCTTGTTTTCTAACGGAGTTCTATGAGTTTTTGCCAACACCTTCAGTCTGTTTCGGTAGTTGGGTTGCATGATTTTCTTATTCATTTGCATAGTAATGCTTGAGTGCGGGATGGAGTAGCTACCATACCACTACTCTTATCATTCGCTCTTGTACATTGAATTGGTGAATTAATGTGATTTCACTCATTCCACGGAAGTTAGAAGTGGCCTTTATCCCTTGATACTTTTACTTCCGTCCTTGTTTTTCCGGAGTGCTCTTTCGAAGAAAGTAATCAATAATCTCTTGTTGGTGATCTCACCCTTTCTACACGGAGCAAAATCCTCAATTATCTGGTGGAAACAAACGCAAACCTTTTTCTATCCTCGTCTTTCTACCGATGCTCGATATCCCCAAACAAGATTAAAGGAAACTATCTCTCTCTTTGTTTCATCAATTCTTTTTCTGTGGAAAAGCCAATTATGGTTGATGCCATCAGCCGCAAATCTATTGCATTAGCCTCAAGGCTAAAGAAAGCAATAAGTATCTCTACAATAAACTCCAGATCCTCCATATTCTTTGCTTCTCGGGATTCCACCATGATCTGGCTTCACATCCATCTCTGGAAGTTATATTTGCGCACCTAAATTGCGTGATCCTTGGTTCTTACCGGCGCAACAAGAATATAATCCGACGATGTCTAACTAAATCTTTCTGTTGTTATCAAGGGACTCTATTGTTGGAAGGCAATATTGTTTCCGAACTTCTTTTCTCAAATCCGAGAGAAGATACGATGCTATTGTAATAGTGGTTCAAAACCTCTCCAATCTAGCTCCTTCCTTCCGGCGAGACAAAGATTCATCCTCGCTCGTATCGGTAAATCTTTAATCTTAATGGTGTGTCTTTCTTTATCCATGATACATCATCTTCTCCTTTTCTTTCACAAGTGGTTATATTCTTTTATCATGATTCTTGGGAAAACCGGAGCTATGCCCATCCTATCCTTCTTGTCTCACGACAATCCTTCAACTCTTCTAACCGTTGTTTCTCAAGCAAAACACAAGACTCGCAACAAGTCTAGCAAGTTTTGCAAGGTGTAGTGGTCGCACCATTCCGTTGGTCATCAACTTGGGAACGTGAGGGTCACCTTCGTTCGAACACCCGCCTCTCCTTGTGTTGTTTTCTTTTTTCCTAGGAATCTCGGGGCGAGATTCTTGTTTAGTGGGGGAGAGTTGTAGCATCCCAATTGTCTAACAATTGCAATGCTACTAGCCTAGTCTATATAAATGCTACTTCCTATACATAATTGTTGCATCATAATTATATCATGCTCATGTCATCATGCCACCTTGCATTCGAGCATCATATAAAACCCTTTTTGTTTTGGTTCTTATCTCATATGCATTATTAATTGTATTTGCCTCTTGATATTGTATTTGGTTCTTGATATATTGTTTAATGCCCAAGTTGAGTTGGGGGCATATATTTTATTCAACTCCATCACCTTTCCTTGTCACCACCTTATACTTCTACCATCCCATTATCCATGAGCTTGTTGTTCTTCTTCTTTTGTTTTTAATCTAGCTCATTCTTTGTTCTCCTCCTAACCTTGTTCATCTTTTCTCTTGCATATGATCATATATGTGATCTAAATCTCCCCTCTCTCTCTTTCCTTCTAGATGTCTCTAGTCCTATCTCCTTACCCTAGCTACCCACACCTCTCTCTCCCTCCCTCTCTATACCATGATGACCCCACCTAGCCACCCTACTTCCCCTGGCCGAGCTACCCTCCTACCCAACCCTAGAACACCCTAACCCGAGCCCCCTCTAGTCCTAACCGAAGCTACACCCGAGCCTCCTCTCTCCTCTCTCTTTCTCTTTTCCTGCTGAGCTAGCCCCACCCCGAGCTCTCCTCACCGTCCCCACTGTAGCCTCGCCCCTGCCTCGCCGGCCCGATCACGTGCTCGAGGAGGAAAGGTGACAACCGAGCCACCTTTTCCACCCGAACCCCCATCATCTACCCTCCCTCTCGTCCCTATCTACTTCCTCTCTCTCTCACTGCGTCCCAAATCCGCCCAGGCGCCTGCCCTCCTCCCTTCTTCCGCACCGACGCCACCGGCCATGACACCGTCGCCCTTGCCAGAAGACACCGTCTTGCTGCCGTGAAGCGGCCTAGAAGGACGAGACCTCTCGTGTCGCCCGTGCCAGCCAAGGAGGAGGAGGTCAGACACCGCTTCACGCCGAGACGCCCGAAAAACCCTAGCTCGCCTACCGCTTGCCGACGATCGATCGCTTCGCTCAACCACCACTGGCTGTGACCTCGCGGTGATCCTCCTCCCTCGACACCTTCCGCCTTGTGCCGCCCTTAGCGCCGTTTTTTCGTCGAACGCTGGTCGGTGCGCCGAGCTCCTTGTTCGCAAGGTCCTCGAGCCTTGATTTAGCCTTACCCAGCGTTCCCTCTCTGTCAACTCCCGCCCTACATGGCTGGTCACCGCCGCCTAGCCCGAGCGCCAGGTCCCCGGATCGAATCCCCGCGCGCCGCGCCCTGCGTCGGTCGCTCACCGACCTGTCAGCGCGTCGCAGAGAAGAGGAACAGTGGGGCCGTGGCCGTCTTTCAGAAAACCCCCAACCTTTTTAATTCCTTAACCCGCGGACCAGCCTACCCCACCTGTCTGCCTCCCTGTCCTTTTTGCAAAGAGCACCCCGTAGAACCTTAGCCTTAACCCGCGGTCCGGTACACCCCCTCCTGTCAGCCACGTCTTAATCACCCTCTGTCACGTGGGCCCGTGGCCGCTGGCCCCACCTGTCATTCGCAGAGGCTAGGTAAAGCCGCGGTGGGAAAAACTTTTCTGTGCGCGTGTTGTCCCCGTCACCAATCGCCCACCCACCGATCGGGTCTCAGAATCGGCTGAGTAACAAAAGGTTTTTCTGTTTTAATTTAAACTTTTCAAATTTGTTTTAAATTCAACTTTAAATCTGTTTTCAAATATCTTTTAAAATATGAATCCAAATTCAACATGTAATATATGTTTTGAAATCAGAAAAATGTGAAGATTTCAAATATGGCCTTCAAAATATATTTTGAACACTTTAAATTTCAAGTTGATTATAATTACAATAAAATGCCCTTTTGCCTTAATTAATTAATAACTTTTGTTTTATAACTCCAAAATTGACAAATAATATATCTAAATCGATCAGCTCGACGAAACCTTTCTGTTTATGCATTCCATGTTCTGAATTGCAGCATGCATCATGTAATTACAAAGTATACATCAACTCTTTTGAGTATAAAATATGATTAAAACCCTGTAAAATGTTTATTTCTTGTATTCTACACCTCACCCATGCCATGCTACTTTGCTGCCATGCAAATTGTGCATCATTCATCATGGCATGATTGTTTGCTTGTTGCATTTTACTCATATGCTTGTGCACTTTATTTATGTTGGCCCTTGTTTGTTTGGTTCTTCTTCGAATAGACGAAAGCAATGGATATATCAAGAAACCTGTGAGCACTACCAGATCCTTCTCTCGCTTCAATCGAGCTGCCAGCAAGCACTACCACATGCTTGCATACATATAGTACCTATTGCCTCTATCTTATTCTTGCATCATTGAGTCGCGATCGCATTAAACTGAATCCCAAATCTTGCATAGCCTTTACTTTTAAACCCCACCAAAGCTTGTTCCTCCATCCCATGAACCATTACTACAGGAGTTGTTTGAGCCATGCGTGTCGAGAACAGCATGTGTAGGGTATGTGAGTGTCGATGGATAACGAGGTACCTATACAACTTAACCGAGTAGTAATGGGATAACTAATGAAAGTGGCACCGGTGAGCAATATACGCTATTTGGTTTTTCATGCTCACTTGTGTCCGTGGGACCCCGAGTACTTGATTCCTGTTCCTTGAATATTCGCGCTATCCACATCCGGGAGGCTTATGGACCCCCCTGAGCCAGAGCTTGATTCATTCTTATTTCTTGGGGCCACAAGTAGTTTGGGGCTTTATTACTATTTTGTACTTATGCCATACTTTACTGCTTTATTTAAGTTTGTGCGAGGAGCACCTGTACTGTTTTGGAAGCGGAGTGTTTTCGCGGTATCGACAAGCCCAGTCACATTTTCGGGTTCCCAGTCGTTTGATACCACGCAAACCTTGAGTCCGTCTCGAGTCGGCTAACTTCGTTATGGGTAGCTTAATGGGTGGCCCCAAATATTTCTGAATCTGTGATCGCTTTGTCGTGAATGCCTTGTTGGGTTTTGATTTGGTTTTCCGAGGTTGATCGAGTGTGTGTTGCTATTGTGCACCCTGCAGGTAAAACTTTCAAAGCCGTGTCCGGTTATGGACGACTTGGAGCACATTTCTCGATCATAGACAAGTATAACTAAAGTACCGCTTTTAATTTGACTAAGTAACCGACTAGTAAATAGTGCAACACTCATGGAATGGATAATAAAACTGCCAACGGATGGGGGTGTTTCCGCTTCCTCGTTGGTAGCGAGGAGGAGGATGGATCATTAATATTCTTGTTATAATCTGTTGTTATTAATTCACGGACATCCGCTATCTTTGGTTAGGCGGATGGTTAGCAGTATCTATAGAATTGTTAGGTGTTATCTTTTGCTGCAATTCGTCACCCGGTTGTGTCCCTTTAGAGGCATAAAGACTTCTTGAGTACCCTAGGGTCTCACACGATAAATTGTTTGATTCGGATGAACAGTACACTCACAAGATGGATCTTGGGTGGAGGAGATGGACAATGTGGACAACGATCATTCGGTGTAGAGATTCGGAACAGGATCCGTGAGATCGTGGGCGGGATGTGTTTATTATGGGGCATCTTATGCCGATTTGCTTCTTATCCGTACTCGGATCTTGTTTGCCGCTTCACGATACTCGATGTTTGATGTATAAGGAGATATCCTAAACTATTATATCTATCTAGGACATTTGGATCTTGCCGTATGGCGTTGCAATATTTCTATTTCTTTTAGTGGAATGGCTCGAGGACTGTTGTATGGTGGCTTGCATACATACTCATTTGTGTATGTATTTGATCCTTCGCCACCGATTACGCCGCCGTTCTTGTCCCGATGTTTGGAAATGGTTAGACGGCCGAAAGGTCTACTGTGAGTGGCATTTGGGCCCCACCGTATTATTTTAACCATTTCCGCTCATCCAGGCTTGTAACTAGGAGCGTAATTCACCGAGGTAGTTACACACGCACGACTGCTTCCCCTCGGCGCAGGAACCGCCGCCGGAGGATCACGCGCCATCACCCGAGCTTCGCCGTTGCTTTCGGTGAGTCCGCAGCCGCCATCTCCGGGACCGTTGGATCTCGATCAGCGGTCTAGATCAGCCGTTGACCAGTCCCAGGCGTTGACTAGTCGACGCCCAACAAGCAGCGTTGACCAATCAATACGATTGACTGGGTATTTTCTTTAATCGATTTAGTTGGCAGATTTCGGTAGAAACTTGTAAATTGCGTAGAAATTAAACCGCTGGGCCAAAAATTGCAAATAAAATATGTGTAGGTTCAGTAGGACGTGTAGAATCTTGCTGTACCTTTGGTGCACACCTTTGCAGCAAGATTTAGTACAGTTTAATCAAATAGGTTCATGGCCTTTTTGGACTAATTAATTCATAGAAAAAGATCTGTAACTCCAAAAATTGCGTGTGATATGTCCCTGGATTCAGTGGAACGAGGGGAATCTCATCGTGAATTAAAAGGATAGGCTTACAGCGAAAACTTCTGCAGAAACTGTCTAGTGGCTTTCTGCGGTGTTTTAATTACTCGGGGAGTTCTATAATTCCTTTTTGAGTAATTCTAGTTGGTACTGCTTCCATTTAGCAATGCCTATGAGGAAGAATTTTCCCAAGATTTTACAAACAGTATACTACCAGTAGTGAATTATTTGAGTTCTAGCTCTAGTTTTGAGCATTATATTTTGCATAATAGTTTTCCTTGCGCTAAAACTATTTTCCATGCATGCAATCAGTAGCTTTACTGAATAGGATTATGTGGTGAAGCTATAGCACCAATTCACTTGCCTTGCATACCTTCATGCATCATCTTTGTTGCATATGCTTGTGGATTGTTTGTTTATGATTGCAATTGTATCGTGTAGATTGTGACGAGTGCAACGCTTGCTCGTGTGTGGATTGTTCTTCCGACCGCTACAACCAAGGAAAGTAGATGCTACTTTGTTCATGATATCGTCCTAATATTTTCAATGCATTGTCGTGTATTTTGTAGATGCATGCGTAGGATGATACTATCGCTATGCTATGTCCTATTATGTGGTAGGGCCTTCCTTGTAGATGAACCACCGTTGGTAGATGTGCTTAGCCATGATATGTTGAACGAGGGCTGGGTTACATCATTGATACTTGTTGCTAAAAGTATTGGTTTGTGAAAACTAAAACAACTTAATCAATGAATCTCCTGGGTGTGATGGTATTGATAATTTTTGGTGGTTTCATTGCGGAAAGGCACCCAGGTATCTAGAGAAATTGTTTGGCTTATTTATTTGGTAGCTTACGTGTACAACCATGTGCCAATAATGAAATGGGCGATTGGTTGGACTTAGTAGGTTGTGGTAACTCGAACCCGCGTATCCAGAGATGTAGAATTTTGGTAGGTTGGACCGGTGTGCGTCGGGATTGAGAAGCTACTTCCCGAACAGTCTCTTCTTGGACTTCTCCCTATCACCACTCAAAATAAGAGTGATGGTACGAGCTGGGCTGGCCAAGTCATATGGGTAAAGTGTACTAACCCCTGCAGGGTGTATAATCTAATCGATTAGCCGTGTCCCCGGTTATGGACAACTGAGTTGCTTGATATTGATTCCATGACATGTTTCTCGCTCATTCCAATTTCATAATTGCTTTAATATTGTTGGGTTAACTTAATTGGGATCTTTTCAAAGAAAATCAAAAACTGTTTATGAAAGTAGGACAAAGGTATTTGCAAATGCAAGCGGACACGACTCCACTTGCCAAATATGCATGTAGATGTTAGTACCATTGTCTCCATTACTAGCTCTACTTGCCATACATTCCATGTATTGACCCTTCGGGGCTACGCGTTTCATGTTGCGGTTATTCCGATCTGAGTAATCGATATAGGCCACGGTACTCCACTCGGCACTTGTTCACTTGTGGGAAATTTGAAGAATGGAGGATTTACTTTATTTATGTTGTTACCTGAATAATTTGAGCTAGCCTTGAGCTAAGCTTTTATTGTAATAATGGTACTCTGGATCATCGTTATTTATGATACACGGATATTTTGCTATGTTATTCATCTCATTCTATTGTGGGCCAATGAACCGATCCAGGGATTGGCATGTCACATAGAAGCCTCGGTCTTTTCAGAACCGCGGTGTTACATCTCAAATGGTCAGCATGCTCTTCCTTATCCTTGGAATATATCAGAATATCATTAATAAATACGATGACAAACTTATCCAAATATGGCATGAAGATCTTGTTTATCAGATTCATAAAAATTGCCGGTGCATTAGTTAAAACAAATGGTACCACCAGATACTCATGGTGTCCATATCTTGAGACAAATGCTGTTTTTGGAACATCCTACGGCTTGATTTTTATTTGATGGTATCTAGATCTTAAATCAATCTTTGAAAATACTCCAGCCCCTTTCACTTGATCAAACAAATCTTGAATTCTTGGTAAAGGATACTTATTCTTGATCGTCACGTTGTTCATATTTCTATAATCACCGCACATCCGTCTTCCACCATCTCTTTTATCCACAAAGATTACTGGTGTTCCCCATGGAGATACACTTTCCTGTATAAATCCTTTTCTTGCTAACTCATCAATTTGCTCCTTGAGTTCTTTCAACTCTTTGGGTCCCATTTTATATGGTGCTTGAGCTATTGGTGTTGTACCAGTATTAGGTCAATGGTGAACTCTATCTCCCGGTCTGGTGGCATTCCTGGTAATTCCGTTGGGAAAACATCTTGAAATTCATTAACTATAGGAATCTCTTCTAATTTAACTTCCTTCATTGAATTCAACTGCAGATCCACCATGATGTGACTGTGTTTATCTGCTTGGTAAACTATCCTTGCTCCACTTGGAGTTTTGATTGAGACAGTTTTCTCCTCACAATTTATCTGAGCTCCGTGTTCCATCATCCAATACATCCCGAGTACTACTGCAATTCCCTTCAAAGGAATCACATAAAGATCTGCGAAATATGTACAACCACAGATCGAGATAACCTGATCTTGTTTTATATGTCGTACAATCACATTCCCTCCTGCCGTAACTACGGTCATAGGATGTTCTAACGTTGCCCTTCTAATCCCGAACTTATCACAAAATTCTTCAGAAATGAATGAAGTAGTTGCACCAGTATCAAATAGAACTTTGCCGGGATTGGTAAGGATATTGAGCGTACCTATCACTGCATGCTCCGAATTATCCACCTCCTCGAGGGTTACAAAGTTCAGCTTTCCGGTTGGTCGGTTTATTTTGCCATTGTTGTTCTTGCCATTGTTTCCCACTTTATTGGGCTATCCATTTCCTCCACTGGCTTGTCCTCCTCCCTTGGTAGGCCATCCTCCCGGTGGTTTGCTCGGACAATCTGGCTTGATATGCCCCTTCTGACCACAACCGTAACAGATCACTACATGATTTTTGCACTCCCTCTGGAAGTGCCCTGGAATTCCACAGTTGTTACAGATAACATTCCTTCTCGGATTAGATTGATTTCCACTACCGCCCTTGTTATTGTTATTGTTACCATAATTTCTATTCCGAGGTTGGAACTCCAGGTTAGGTTTTGGTTTGCTTGCCTGAATTCTCTTGGTTTCCTTTTTGGCTCTCTTCCTCTGATCCTCTTGGACATTCTTATAGTCATCTTCAAAAGTAATGGCTGCATCCAACAACTGCTGATATGTTTGCTTATTGGCTAACCTTAGCTGCATCTTCACAAATGGATTCAATCCATGCAAGAAATGCTTCTTCCGCTTCTCTTCGGTGTTGACATCCTCCTCAGCATAACGAGATAGTTGGCTAAACTCCCGGATGTACTTCATGACACTAGTATATCCTTGCTGAAGCTCCTCAAATTCTCTCCGCTTCAACTCCATGACACTTTCCGGAACATGATATTCACGGAATCTCTGCTTGAACTCCTCCTGGTAAACTCCTTCTGGTTGTTGCATGGCTAATCGATTTTCCCACCAAGATGTCAGAGGTCCGGTCGGTAGATGAGTTGCATACCTAAATTTTTCTCATCATTGCAACCTCGATGCTTCCTTTCGATTCGCTAGCTAGTCTTCGCATCCATTGGTTGGAGGCGAAAAGGTAACGGCCTTGCATTCTGGAAATCATATAAAATCACTCCTCCTCCTTCAGGTGCCCTCTGATTTGCTCGCCCCAGCAACTCCTCCATAAACTTGTTCTGGTTCTCTTGCATCATTTGCATGCATTGCATAAAGTTCTGCTCCATTAACGGCCTCATTGGTGGTGGTAATATGCCTTGATTTGCTATATCAGCATCGGCCTTTTCCTTGGCCTCACGCTCCATCCGTTGCTGCTTAGTTTCCATTTCTACACCTGTATCCATGACCCCCTAGTCCTACAACATAAAGTGAATACTCATAATTACATCATGCACATGTGTTCTGAGCTCGACTTTACGCACAGAACTAGTCACACAATGAAGATCCAAGGAAAATCCAAATATGCATTTCACATATTATACATATTATCATAATGATACAAGGTTCTCCCAACATATACCATATAGGTATAGTCACAAACTACCGTAATCATCTAACTACCTTATTCCTTAGAGTACAATACACCATGCTTGATATTGTTGACTACTTGTCTCTTTCTAATAGTAACTACGCTCATCGTACATGCCTGATGTCCAACCGTGATGACGTGTCGTTCGTTGCACAGTTTGTGGAACAGATGGCCCTCCAGAAGGAACATACTCTGTATCTGAAGTGTCAGGACTTGAGTTATTACTCAACCTGAGCGCCTCAATTCCCTCCAGCTTAGCTGAAAAGTCTTCAGAAACATATTCAACATTATCTCCAACCTGCATTTCCTGAGCTATGTTCCTTGAGTTGTCAACAGGATACGCAGATCCGGCTGCTTCCCAGGTGCTCTCTTGGACAAGATAATTGAATACTGGATAATGTATATTCCCTGGGTTTTGAGAAGATGTTGATGATTCAAACAATCTCTCCTCAGGATATTCTTCTTCATCTCGATCATCAATTGACATGGTATTTCTACTTCTATTATTGAGGTTCATTCTTGCACCCATCCAACTGGATTGTCCAACATTTCTGTCAGAACCATTTGTGGACATCTGGTGTTCATGAGATCCATTATATGATCCCATCCTGCAACCATATGAATTCTCAATAGGAAGTTCTGACTCAGAACCATCCTCTGAGCCCTGTGGTACTGCATACCACATATCTATAGTAGGATCATGAGTAGGTTCAGGTCTTTGTGAATAAGGATATGGTGTAAAAGATTTCGGATCTATAGGAATATCCTTAAAGATAGGTGTTACACTACTACCTGCTTCTTTCTCTAGCTGGAATGCTAACTGCTTCCTCCTTTTCGGATCAGTTAGATCCTCTAACATGTCATTTCTGTCTTCGACAATCACTTGATGGGTCTTATAAAAAGACGCAACGAGTGTTCGGTATCTATCCATAAACTTGGAAGCTAACTTAGGATTCTTCTTAACCAAAGTAAGATGATCCGGTATAGACTCCGAGTCTATAGAATCATGAGGTATCACAGAGAATGTGCTACCTTCAAGCTCCTTGGTTTTCTGCTCCCGGATATTTGCTATTGCCTCTACAACAGCAACATGATAGGCTGCTAAATGACTCCTACCTTCTCCTATGGGTAGCTCGTGATATAATCCAAGCTTCTCTGGAAGTTGGATACTCACACGATACTTGGATAACATCCGGCCATCTAGGTAAGTGATAGTGTTCACTGGAATTCTAGTTGGACAATTAAAGAGCTTTAAGAGTTGAAGTTGGTCAGTAACGATCCTTGATAATCATCAAGAGTCTCCTCTTTCCTTGCCAAAGTCATTTTGGAAACTTTGGTGCCATATCTCATATATCGAAAAATTAATTTTGATTAGTATCCAATGGCATATTGCATCATAACAAAGAATTATCGCACTAAAATATATAACGGAATATTCTCATTTGAATACCCATTATATTACTTTTAGAGAATTCTTTATCGCTAGCTTTCTCGGTAATACCCTTTACTAGGTTTCCAACCTAAGGTCAAAGCAATTTGCTTTGATACCAACTGCTGTGACCCAGCATACCACTGCATGTGTAGTACACTATAGTCGTTGACATGACATTCACAGAACACCGTTCTGTAAATATCACATCCCTCAGAGTGGTGCAACAGAAACATTGCGGGTCCATATTACAAAAGTACACACATTATTATTATTACAATATCGGAAGTTCACGACTTCCAAAAGATCCAACTTACAAACCAAAATATAAGATGTTCAGCGGAAATTTAAAAGTAGCAACTCCGACTAGGAGTGGGGCTCAATAGCTTATTCTATAGAGTTCATGCTGCTCGGCTCCGTTAGTTTCTACTAACTAGAACCTTAAGTGGACTCGTTCTCATCGACACCGTAGCGGATCTCGTAGTCCACACCTTTAACTCCTCCGGATAGATCAGGTTCCTCGTAGAACACGTCTTCTTGGCATTCGTCTGCATACATTGGCACGTCTTCGAGATCCTCAGAGTCTAAGCAAGGGTTCAAAGGAAAGAATGAGTAACAACGTTACCCAACAAGTTCATTATATGCAAGGTGGGAAGTTTGATGCTCTAACTACCACCTCGGATTATAAATCCTTGGCACTATGCAGTTTTTGGTAAATCTTTCTTCAAAGGTTGATTTTATTCCGAAAAACTATGACAATCAGCCTTCACAGGTTGACCAGAACTTTCATGGAGTTCCTTTCCCCTGCTTGTAGCTCCTTCCGGAGCAGTAACAAGTTACGTTCTTACACTCTGAGGTGCGTTACTTTTACCCATGAGAGATCAACTCCTTGTTGCACAACCAGCGTACTTTCCGTCCACTTCCATGATGTGGGGCCCGAGTTGGTCCAAGCCAATCACGCCTCTTCACCCCCACATGCCTCCTTGGTGTACACCATGCCCACATAATGAATTACGGCAATGGTTTGTACAAACCGTTAGATGCCAGAACTATCGTGGGACGATGAGGGTTCCCACCCATATGCTGCATATCCTATATGAATTACCAATTAATATGCACGCTACAAGGATAACAGCCATGACCTGCACATCCGGCTTCATGTGAGAGGAAGAAGATACAGCATACTTCTCTGTCCCATTCAAAATCTCAGGGTTAACGCGTAATATACGGCACTAGAATCACTGATGTCAGGGGTTATTAAGTCCCTAATTGATCATCATTGTTGCAATTAGAACTCTAAGTTCTATTGCTCCATTATATCACCACTTAGGATGATATCTATGATTTCTTTGTTTATGAAAATAATATTTTCTTTCTTTTAGAGCATATATGATAACACACAATTTGCAAATACTTTGATAAAGACTCTTCAAAGGACATGAGCAAGTGATGAACTTGCCTTGTGATGGCAAGGTAGTGAAGTCTGATGCTTGCACTGGACCTTGAGCTTCTAGTTCTACAAAAACATCATTATTGCATGGTTAGGACAATATTTAAAGAATCAAAATGATTATGCAAGTAATGTAATGCATTATTTTAAATTTATATGCATTTACCCCAAAAAGTTCCTTTTTGAGTAATAAAGGATTTATAAATATTCTTTTTAACATATATTGGGTTATTTTATTTTATTTCCCTTTATTTGACTTTTATTGATCTAATAATTCTTTTAGGAATTATTAATTATACATTAAATTTATCACTAAATATTTATTTAGTATTTTTCGAAAATACTATAATATTAATAAATAATGAAAGTGATTTTTATTTATTTTTATCACCTTTCAATAATTTTGTAAAATTCCATAAGGAATATATAAATTACAAAGTTCTTATAAAAGTTTAAGTGTTCAAAAATTTATATTTTATTTTTATTTGAACACAGTGAATTATTGTGAATCCAAAAATATTTTATTTATAATTTTTGACTTTTATTTTATTTTCTATAATTTTATTGAGATTAGGGGTAATTTGGTCTTTTCCATTTGATCAAAAAGATTTATTAAGCAACATGGGCTGGCCTCTCGGGATTATTGGGCCAGGGTGGCCCAATAGGGCAGGGTCAAAAGATCACCCTTAAGGGTTTTGGCCCACCCAGCCCACTATGCCTCCCTTATCTCCATCGACCTTATTTCCTCCTCTCCTGGTCGCTGGTGGATGCGCCAGCTGCCGTTCGCACTGTCGCCGCTCGGCCCCCCGGCCGCCGCCACGGCGTGTGTTGAGGGTCACGATGATGCTCGTTCGTTCTATCCACTTGGATTTGTCTCTGGGCTTCCTCGTGGCTTCACTATTCGAACCCTAGGTTGGAAAAGATGTTGTCGCCGCCATGGCATCGCCTGTGGTGGTGTCTTTGGTCTCGTCTTGTTGTGGTCATTCTTGTTGTGGATATACCAAATGGGTATACATACGGCATAGTCTCATACCAAGCCGGGTGGCCTGATTGGTGGTTAGGCCTATGGCATAACCGGGCGGCCCAGTTGCTGATAGACAAGACGGAGGTCCAGTAGGATAAAGGAAGGTGACGTGCCATCGCCTATGATGGAAGCCGGAGCCTTGGAGGACACGAAGACTAGTTAGTATTAGTCTAGGACTCTGTAACCGTATCGGGCTGGGACTCTCCATGTAACCCTAGGTCCTGGCGTCCTTATAAGCCGGCCTACGGGAGCCTTTAGGGCACAAGCTAAACAATAGACAAGTGCATAGCACAATCTCATACGATCATAGATCGATACACACAACCTCGCACAGCGAACCTATCTCTATAACTCGGCGTATTGCCCTTATAGTGATTTATAGCAGGAGTAGGATTCCGCCACCATTGTGGGATCTAAACCTGGGTAAGCTGTGTTACCTCGTGCCACAACCGTCGCCTTACCCACGTCTCTAAACACGCCCGTGAGGACCTCCATGGCGTGCTTGCTGTGGCAATAGGTGCTCACATTATGCGTGTCAGTGCGTTGCCCTACTTCCTCTTCGATTCATCAGCGAGGACCTCGGGTAAGTGGTCACTGTGGTGTTTGTCCATGCTACTGCCTTGGTTCTTCTTGGTGTGTAGCTAGTGGCTTCTCATGTTGAGTGATTATGTGCTGATTGGGTTCATCTCTAGATTAGGGTTCATAACCCCTCTGTTGATCATATTGATAATGCTTTAGATCTAGTGTTGATCATATTTGATCATGTGAAATGATTGCTTGATGTGCTTAAGGATTGACAGTAGCCTTGATGATACTAATTGCCTGTCAGATTTGTCCTAGTGGTAATCCACCATGATCCATGCTAGTTGTTTCAATCAAATCCTTGATTGGATTATGTTGTTGGTCTGAGAGTTTATTATACTGTCAGATTACTCATACTGGCAGTAGTTTTCTCTCAGTGGTTGCTTACTACAATCATAATATGGTTTTGCTTGAGATAATACACTCTGAATCACATCATTATATGTAATGATTTTTTGTGGATGTATAGATTCCTTTTAAATGTTGATTTCTGGCACTTAGCTTCAGGAAAATGATATATATTTGGTTGTCCCTTTTATGTGTGGATTCTGAACAAGGTTTTGTTTTAGTTCATATACAATATGTCCTTGTGATACCAAAATGATTTGGCAAACAAGTGATTGAGTCTTATTTCTGGGCTTAGTTTAATTATGCTAGTGATTAAAACTAATAAGATGATATGGAAGCTTTTATTATGATTCCAGCCTATGATGTGGGTCTGAGGCCCTAGGATGTGATTCCTAGTTAGTTGGGTATTAATTTGTTTGAATCTTATAGATTTAGAAGTGCTACTCTCTCTTTGAGAGATGTGCCCTGATCTGGTAAGATCAAATGAAAATAATCTAAGTTGCAAAAATAACACTAAACCCAGTGATGCTGGTCTGAGGGTTTAGTGCTTGTGGTTGAGCTTGATTTCTTATCCTTATACTTGAAATCTCTAGGATAGATGCACTCCTCTTGGGTGATTATTGAGAGATCATTACATAAAGCAACACATGCTTTTGTTTAGATATTCTGATGAAAGCATGTGATGGTTTTATGAGACTCACCACAATATTTGATGTTGGTGTAGTATATTGATGATGATCTTGATCTGATTTTTCTGGCTCCTAAGCTTGCTCTTGAGCTTGCCTGCTCCTCCTAGCTCCTGAGCTTGCCTGCTCCTCCTAGCTCCTGAGCTTGACCTTGCTATCCACCAGTTCAATCCCTCTCCTTATGTCACCATCCTGGTGATGTTTGGGTTGATCTAGGTGGTTGGTTTGGTTGTTGTTCTTGGTTTGGCTGGTGTTCACCCTGGTTGTACTGTGGTGTGATGCAGTGGAGTGATGCACTGAGGTGCATCTCCACGGCTGTGTTGTGGTTTTGTTTTGCTGGTTGTGCTTGTGAGGTCAACAGCTCACCCTTTTGCATGTTGTGTGTGTTGCTTGTGTGTCTGCTATGCACATGTGGATAGGTTCAGAATTTGTGAACTTACCATTACCAAATTACTTTTACACTGGCTGGTGATTTGGTCCCTTTTGGCTGTCATTTGCATTCTGGCTTTGAATTTATGAAATATGAAGTCTTTCATATTGGTGATACTTGCCCCTTTTTCATTTCTCAATGATGAGATTGTCAAGTGCATCTCACTGACATATCTGAGAGAAATATATATTAACACTAATCTTGTTTTGTTTCTTATTTAATCTTTGTTTTGCAGGTACAAAGATCAAAATGAAGATTTAGTGTAGTTTAGATATAGGATAGTTAGTAGAGATATACCAATGTACTTTTCTTAATCTTTTGTAATTTTCCTTTTATAATTCTTGTAATCTTTATTTGGTTTCTTTGTAATGAAGATTATATATTTATTAATAAAAAATATTTTATTCTTTTCTCTCGTGTGAATATAAAGTTTGGAATAACTTGAGTACGTTATTCTTTGTAGTTTGTTTCTGAATAAGAAATGTACT
Source organism: Avena longiglumis (assembly GCA_030063025.1). NCBI lineage: Eukaryota > Viridiplantae > Streptophyta > Magnoliopsida > Poales > Poaceae > Avena > Avena longiglumis. The sequence goes on from CP125978.1 coordinate 43,710,808, forward strand.
TCTTATACCATATTGCTTTTAAATAAGATTTAAGTTATCATACCTTTATCATATTTAATTTAAGATTCAAATCTTATATCAAAATTATTTAAATTATAAAACACTTAAGTTTTAAAATCCAAACTCATTTCAAAACACCCATAATTCCTTTGAGAACATCTCAAAGTTTATAGCAATCCTCCTTTAAGACTAAACCTACTCTCAAAGTTTATAGCAATGTGTACGTTTATTCATTGATACATCACTATACCTAAAAAACCTACACCAAAAAATAACCAGATCTTTGTGCAGAAGTTGTTAAAATACAATGAGTTTTTCATATAAATGAAATAGTATATGATTGCAAACTAATTTTTGGTATGCTAAAACTATATTCATGGCAGAAATTATGCTAGTTTAGTCTTAAATATTAGTTTGCACAATTAGAAAACTTGTTCACCCAAATTCATAAATCTCACTCTCATAATTGAACTATGCACTTGCATGTATTAATTTACGCAGTTACACATATTTTCCATATATGAGTATGATGGTAGACGATTCCACAATGTAAGAATAGGAGTATAATAAATATCTTGATAGAGATTTATGGAGCGCATGACACAGTAACTTGGTATAACTGGATAAAGATTTTGCAACGAATGTGATTATCCACCCATCTCAAGAAGTGATTGTGTGAAATCGATGGACACATCATGTCCTTCGCAACGCAGTCTGCAAAGTACCAACCAGCTACTCCGTGACTAAAAGAACAAATTTAAAAAGGCAACAGAAAGACGACGCATGATAACCACATGCTCGAAATATATACGTTGACGGATGATTGCCCAAAGGTGGCCAGACTACACGCCGATCATATGTCATACCCCAATCGTTCCATGCCAAACTTCATTACTTATGAAAGAGCAAACTTGAATTTATTCGATGTCTGCCAAGAATTAGTGTATTCGGAACCGTCAGCGTCCTCAGATCAATGTGTGTCGCTTAACGAAATCTAATGTAGTCGTCCGTTCAATCTCAGTCAATGAGAGAACCGTTCAATTCTGATGAAGATTAGTGCATGCAGAATGACGAGTACAGCTGAGATTGTCTACCGTGTCCTCATGTTCCTTTTAGTGGATACCGTGTCCTCATGTGGGCTGTCTTGTTCGGCCCTGTCCTCATATGGGCTGCCTTGTTTGGCCCGTGAACTCCAGTAGTGCAGATGGGCCTCATTGGATTGGGTCCTTTTCTTGTCCCTTTGGTTGCTTTTCTTTGCAGGATTTGGATTATCTGACTGTCAAAGCGTCGTAAAGGAGGTAATTGAAGCAAACATTAAGGCGCATATGCTTGCTAGACTAGCTACTTCTTATGATATAGGCAGGCATGTGTGGTCAGGGCCGGCTCTGGCCCATGGCAACCTTGTGCCATGGCCGAAGGCCCATGCTGACAGGGGCCCATAACTTACCAGCTTTCTAAAGTATGTACCTTACACATCTCTGAAAAAACCTAGCCCAAGACAGTCCACCAAGCGACGTATAGTACCAGAAGAGACGGACAACTTGCAGGCCAAACAGAAACGCGATCGACGCCCGCCTCTTGGACTCCTTTCATCGGTTCCCAATTGATCTGACGATCTCCCTGGCCCCTGCCTCCTTGTTGGCAGATCGGCAATTCAGCAGACCGCGACGGCAGTTTCACGACGAGCCGACGACGGGTGTCCTGACGTCTTGGCTGATCCTTGCTTTGGTGCGCCCTTGGCAGTCCTGCTCGCGTGCGCGGTGCCGATGGCCGGTGCGCCCTGGGCTGATCCTTGCTCGCCTGCTGAAGCTGTCCCGCGTGTGTGCCCTGGTATATCTCATTCACTGATTCAAATAATCTCCTCTCTATATCTGTTGCAATCGCTATGCTAGCTAGCTAGCTTCAAGTAGTTTTGTTTGTCTTCACAGACCGTGTAGGACAATATCAAGAGAGAAAAATCTAGCTGGTTCAGTTAATCGTAATATGATGTAAAAGTGTTAGGGTTCAGCAACTAATTGTAGATTTTTGAATTCAAACATATATTTTTAAATTCAAACATAATCAAAGTAGCAGCAATACTTCTTGTCTACTTGTTATATTTCGAGACTAAGAATACGTGTTGGATTTTAACTGTTAATAGTTTGCAAGTAAAATAGATACATATTTATATGTATTTCTAGATATGTCTATATATACATTAGCTTAGGGGCCTATGCCTCAACTTTGCACAAGGACCATGTAAAACATAGAGCCGGCCATGTGTGTGGTTTGATGTACCCCAGATGATCTGGGAATTCCTAAAATTCTATCCACTGATTAATAAAGCTTCGGACGTTCCGCTAAAAAAATAAAAGAGATTTACCTTTCCCGTTTTAGTATGTCATGTTAGCTAGTTGTACGTTGCCAACTTGGTGAATAGTTGTCCGCTTGTTGTGTGTTTGCCCTTTGTTTTTGGGTCTTGCTATTTCCTGGTTGACCAATCCCTATGTTAGAGCTGAGGCAACTCATTAACCGTTAGATTATATCGTGATACATTTTAGGTGAAAGTTACGAGTCATTGTAATTGATTTTTTGAGAGTTACAAGTGGGTTGCTGTGGCATCCCGCAAAACCACTACTAGAAAAAATCGCGTTGATTTTGTGCATTGCATCATCATGACCGCATGCTCATGTCATCATGCCACATTGCATTTGAGCATCGTCATCAGCATGCATATTATTTTACTTGAAACTATGTTGCGAAAGTCTACTGTTTTCTGAAACTAGCCCTCCTTCTATTTCAAATTAAACACCGGATGCTCCCGGATATTTTGTTTGTCTAAAAATTAATTACAAAAGTTTATCGCAAATTAAATAAAAGTTATATTATTTTTAGAGGGCAGTCGAACGGGCCGATTCGACCCGAACGACCACCCCCAGAATAAAATCGGTCCAGCTTAGACCCCACCCCAAATCTTTTCTTACCCCAGTCCTATCTACCCACCCTCCAGCCACCTCACCCCACCCAATCCTCTCTCGCCACGTCACCTCTTCCCTCCCCCTATCCTATCAAACCTCGCCACGCACCCGACCCCCACTCACCTCTCTCCCACCTCAACCCCCGCCTCTCCGCCCCACCGACCCCACCCGCCCGAGTCACCCGCCTGCTCCTCTCTCTCTCCTCTCCCCTGTCTCCCCCAGCCCCGTCTCTCCCACCCTCCTCCTCCTCACAAGACGACCCCCGCCTCCACGCCCTCCGCCTCCTTGGCAAGCTCGCCGCCCCGCTAGCCTCGGCCAGCTCGGCCCGAGCTTCCCACCGCCAGCCTCAGTGTGACCCGCCGGCGCCTTCCTCGACGCGCCCACGGGCTCCCGCTGACCACCCGCCCACAAGCTCCGGCCGCTCACGGAGTCGCCCGTCGCCCGCCACTGCTCCGGCCAAGGCCTCGACCCGTCGCTCGCCCGGCCAAGGCCCTCTCCGGCCGCCACCTCGCCTCCGTCCTCATTCGCCCGCCTCGAGCTCAGACTCCTGGCCCTCCACCATGGCTGCTGGAGTCGAGTCGCCTCGCCTCCCTGCTCCGGCCGACCTCCCTCCTCGTCTCATGAAGCGGCCGCTTTGCATGAGACTTTCTGGCTCGCTTTTGCTCTGCGCCTCGCCAAGGCCTCGCCGCTCGGCCACTGCCTCGCCAGACGGCCATGGCGTCGCCGAGCCCGCCACGGAGGTTGCTCAGACCGACGCGCCACCCGTGTGGCTCCTTCCGTTGTTCCCTCGCAACCACCTCGCCAGGACCTCATCGCCGCGCCTTCTCCGCCGCCCAGACGCCAACAACCCCCCGACCGCCCCGAAGCGCCACCGCCCGACCATACCTCCTCTCGGTGCCTCTAGTCTCCTCTCGGTCACGATGTTGCAGCGACACGGCGTGGTGCTACGACAAGGACTTCCCCTGATTTGGGCCGACAAGATCTCCAACATGGATAAGATGACCGGCCCCGAGACCGAACCCGGTGCCGCGCCAAGATCTCCGAAAACCCCGGTACCGAACAAGTTCGCCATCGACCTCGAGAACGCCTACACGGAACAACAAGATCGCCACACGGACGCGAACCCCAAGTTCGCCTCATGAACCCGAAGACGCCAAGGTCGCCGACGCAGCATGCCAAGTACTTCACCCTAGATGAGACAAGTACTACTTCCCGGTACGCGGACCGACAAGATCGTCGCAACGACAAGATCGACACCGACCAGGGCGAGCCCGATGTTCCCCGACGCCGCAACCAAGTCCTTCCACCCGGAACGCCAAGACCTACCCCCGTTATCCGAGACCGATCTCGTCGAACCCTGAACCCCGAGACCGACCCCGAACCCCTTGGAGGCCAAGTTCGTCGAACCCCTAATGTGTGACCCCTTCTTCCCGAGACCTATTTTTATAAATGTAATAACAAATGGATGCATATTAAATTGTCATACTCGCATGCATATTGGTGTGGTTTGGGGGCCTTATGCCGATTCACCATATAATTAAATATGGGGCCCATATGCGGGCAAATCTAGCCTCATATTGGCCTCATTTAAATTTGTGCATCGAACCGGTACCATATCTTGCCATGTTAAGACAACATTTAATTTGCGGGGTAGATAAATAACATGAGCCATCTAATTAATTGTCGGGACCCCGGTTCCGCTTAATATGACCTAATTGCATCGCACCTTTGCCATGTCATACATCATACAGGCATCATGCCGATCTTCTGCCGTTGTATTAAATAGTGCATCCGGTGTTCCTTCTAGTGATTTGCTTCTTCGCGGATAAGGCCGTTGAGTTGATGTGAGCTTCGCCCCGATCTTCGGTTGAACCTTCGGCAATGTTTTCAGGCGAGCATATCCCCCCTTTCTACCTATCTTACTTTTATAGTATTTATTCCCTCCTGTTGATCTATTGCTACCTGTATTGCGATGCTCTAGTTTTCGTACCCGAGATGTCCCTTGCAGCCTCATATTGCCTCGGACAAATCCTATTACCTGTTGTTTGGTAGATAGTTGGACTTGCGCGTCGTAGACGCTTGCTCAAGTGTTGTTGTGTGTCGCCAAGAACCACAGTTGTTGGAGAATTGCCGCATGTTGATGTTGGAGATGATCATGGCTTTACTTATCGTTCACTTAAATTCCTGTTTAACAACAAAAATTGAAGTAAGTAAGCAGAGGCATCGGTGGGTGATAGATAATATTTGGTTTCCGACCGCCCACTTGTGTCCCGTAGGACCCCGAGTTCTTGACACCTGTTCCGAGATCGAGCGCGCTAACCACAGGTGGGGAGATATGGGCCCCCATTGATTATTACCTGATTTCAAAGTATTGTCTGGGGCCACAAACTAGTTTGAGGTTTTATTTACTATCCTGTACTTATGCCATGCTTTCTCGCTTTATTTACGATTGTGTGAGGAGCACGTCAGATTTAGGAAGCGGAGTGTTTTCACGGTATCGACAGCCCCTTTGGGATTCATTGTCGCTTACGCCACCGCAAACCCCGAGTCCGTCTCGAGACCGGCCGACTTCGCTATGGTAGACTTAGTGGGTGGCCCCTGCTTGCTTTGGGTCAGAACGTCATGACTTAGGCCCCGCCGACATACCGATGGGTGTATGTACCGATCGGCAAAAGGGTCAAGTGCTTGTGGATACTTTGGTGCACCCTGCAGGTTAAATCTTTTCGAAGCCGTGTCCGCGTTATGGACGACTTGGAGCATGTGCTTGATCATAGACAACTATAACTAAAGTTTATTGTTATAAATTGACTTGTATCCGATATGACTAGTAATCGCTTCACTACAATGGAATGGCTAAATAAAAGTACCAACAACCTTTGGGTTTTGGGGTTATCTCATGCTAATTTTATCCGACTAGTAAGTGTTGCAACTATCACGGAATGGTCAACTAAAAGTGCCCACCGCTTATTTTATTAGGATGATTATCTAAACGACTAGTAATTGCAAACGATAACTAAATAAATAAACGCCAAGTGTGAGTTCCTCGTTGACTTCCTGCTTGGTCTCGAGGGAAATACCAGATGGGATTGTTTGGTGTTAGTATCAGTTGGTTCGGATAGGTCTTTCTTACCCTCTCGATAGCCGGCGCTACATCGAGTCTCTATAGGTTGTTTAGTGCATGCTACGCCGCTCGATCCACCATACCTATGTAGGCGAGGACCGCCAATTCTAGCCTCGCTGCATCGGCCTCAGATCTTGACGCTCCTCTTTTTCCTTTGCCCTTTGTCGGCACCCTTTGTTTAAGCAGGTTTTGAGATCGACGTCGTTAGGTGGTTACCCTTCCGCTTGGCTCAAGGTGGTTATGGACGCCATTGGTTATTCTTCGTGGCTCTTAGCCCCATTTGCATCTTGTCCGTAGTCGGACGCCTATCATTTTCAAGGTGATTTGGATCTTTGTATATTATATCGTATTCTTGACTCGTGGAGTGTTGTATATATATATATCTGCATGGGTCCCATCGAGGACTGTTGTGTAATGTTATTACTTCGTTTTCCACCCGCACGCAAGTGCCTGGTGGGCACCTTTGAATCGTTTCTATGCGGGTTTGGCGGGAATCGCTGAAACTTGCATAGGGCCGATTCTGAGGGTGTTACAGAGTGGTATCAGAGCTCAACAGTTGCGATACCCCACAAGTCCAGCCTGCAGGATAACCTAGCTAACGGCCGAAGTAGAGTGTCAAAACTATTTTCCAAAATCGGTTGGATAGTTCTGATTAGGTCTGATTTTACTCCTTACCCTCTGCTGTTCTCCTCTTACCTCTACGTGTTTTGAATTTGCTCTCGTCTCTTTCTTCGAGTCCAGGAATTCTCGTGGTTGGGTTTCCGTCGTACCTTCAGGGTTTCGCTTCCTCCTTTGGTAACGGTGATGCTACGTCCGGTGTTCATGCTGCCGAGGAATCCTTCGTCTGTGGTACCATTCTTTGTTCCTTGTTTGTGCCTTCCGCTGTTTTTCGACGCGACGACATCATCTACGCCATATCCGATGCAGAGTCTGCATCCCTCCTTTGTTTCCGAACCTCGCTTGTCGAGATCTTCAGTCTAATTCCGAGAGTTGGTCGCATAATCCGCCTATTCGCGTGCAGAGTAATGCTTTGAGTGTGGGATGGAGTCGCGACCATACCACTACTCTTATCATTTGCTGTGTATAGTGAATGGTGGATCGATGCAATTTTACTCCGTCCACGGAAGTTAGAAGTGGCCTTTATCTTTTGATACCTCTACCTCCGTCCTTTGTTTCTCCGGAGTGTTCTCTCAATGGACGTGAGCCCCGACCATTGTTGGTGGTGTCGCCAATTTCAAGATGGAGAAGGAACCCTCGTTAGTGGTGTCGCGACGATCTACACGAAGCGAGAAGACGCAGACCGCCGACCTTCTTTCCGGTACCATGAGGCGGATCTCGAGGGCGAGATCCATTGTTAGTGGTGTCGAATTGTGGCATCCCGCAAAACCACTACTAGAAAATCGCGTTGACTTTGTGCATTGCATCATCATGACCGCATGCTCATGTCATCATGCCACATTGCATTTGAGCATCGTCATCAGCATGCATATTATTTTACTTGAAACTATGTTGCGAAAGTCTACTGTTTTCTGAAACTAGCCCTCCTTCTATTTCAAATTAAACCCCGGATGCTCCCGGATATTTTGTTTGTCTAAAAATTAATTACAAAAGTTTATCGCAAATTAAATAAAAGTTATATTATTTTTAGGGGCAATGAACGGGCCGATTAATTCAACGACCACCCCGAATAAAAATCGGTCCAGCTTAGACCCCACCCCAAATCTTTTCTTACCCCTATCTACCCACCCTCCAGCCACCTCACCCCACCCAATCCTCTCTCGCCACGTCACCTCTTCCCTCCCCCTATCCTATCAAACCTCGCCACGCACCCGACCCCCACTCACCTCTCTCCCCACCCCGAACCAGTCCCCGCCTCCGCCCCACTGACCCCACCCGCCTGAGTCACCCGCCTGTTCCTCTTCCTCTCCTCCTCCCTGCGTCTCCCCCGTGCCCCTCCCTCCCCACTCCGCCTCCTCCTCACAGACCCCGCCATGCCGCCCTCCGCCTCCTTGGCAAGCTCGCCCCCCACGCTAGCCTCGGCCGGCCGAGCTCGCCCGAGCCCGCTCCAGGCCTTCAGCCTTGGCCGCCTTCCTCGACGGGCTCGCCAACTCACCCGCCAAAGAGCCGCTGCTGCTCCTCCTCCCGCCCACGGAGTCGCCGTCCGTCCCGCCATCGGCCGCTTCACGCCGTGCCGTCCCGACCCGTCTGCCTTCCGCCCGCCCGCTGCCTCGCCTCTCCGGCCACCACGACCTCCGCCCATCGTCCTCATTCGCCCCGAGCCTGCACCTCCTGTCGTCCCTCTCCGGCCATGGCCGGAGCCCGAGCCAGCCTCGGCCTCCCTGCTCGGCCGACCTTCCTCCCTGCGTCATGCCGCCTGCGCCATGAGACCGCCGTCCGCCTTTCGCCGACCCTTCTCTCCTCGATCGGCGCCGCCATGCCGATGCGCCTCCCGCCTGTCGCCTGGCCTCGCCAGACGGCCGTGTCTCGCTGCCAGCCCGCCTGCGGAGGTCGCCGACCGACGCGCCACGTGTGGCTCCTTCCGCCGCTCTTCAACCACCTCGCCAGGACCTCATCGCTTGCGGCCTTCTCGTCGCCAGACGCCGCCAACCCCCGACCGCCTCCCGAAGCGTCCACCACCGCCATACCTCCTCTCAGCTGCCTCTAGTCTCCTCTCGGTCACGATGTTGCAGTGACACGGCGTGGTGCTACGACAAGGACTTCCCCTGATTTGGGCCGACAAGATCTCCAACATGGATAAGATGACCGGCCCCGAGACCGAAACCGGTGCCGCGCCAAGATCTCCGAAAACCCTGGTACCGAACAAGTTTGCCATCGACCTCGAGAACGCCTACACGGAACAACAATATCGCCACACGGACGCGAACCCCAAGTTCGCCTCATGAACCCGAAGACCCGAACCCGAAGACGCCAAGGTCGCCGACGCAGCATGCCAAGTACTTCACCCTAGATGAGACAAGTACTACTTCCCGGTACGCGGACCGACAAGATCGTCGCAAAGACAAGATCGACACCGACCAGGGCGAGCCCGATGTTCCCCGACGCCGCAACCAAGTCCTTCCACCCGGAACGCCAAGACCTACCCCCGTTATCCGAGACCGATCCCTTTGAACCCTGAACCCCGAGACCGACCCCGAACCCCTTGGAGGCCAAGTTCGTCGAACCCCTAATGTGTGACCCCTTCTTCCCGAGCCCTATTTTTATAAATGTAATAACAAATGGATGCATATTAAATTGTCATACTCGCATGCATATTGGTGTGGTTTTGGGGCCTTATGCGGATTCACCATATAATTAAATATGGGGCCCATATGCGGGCAAATCTAGCCTCATATTGGCCTCATTTAAATTTGTGCATCGAACCGGTACCATATCTTGCCATGTTAAGACAACATTTAATTTGCGGGGTAGATAAATAACATGAGCCATCTAATTAATTGTCGGGACCCCGGTTCCGCTTAATATGACCTAATTGCATCGCACCTTTGCCATGTCATACATCATACAGGCATCATGTCGATCTTCTGCCGTTGTATTAAATAGTGCATCCGGTGTTCCTTCTAGTGATTTGCTTCTTCGCGGATAAGGCCGTTGAGTTGATGTGAGCTTCGCCCCGATCTTCGGTTGAACCTTCGGCAATGTTTTCAGGCGAGCATCTCCCCCCTTTCTACCAATCTTAGTTTTATAGTATTTATTCCCTCCTGTTGATCTATTGCTACATGTATTGCGATGCTCTAGTTTTCGTACCCGAGATGTCCCTTGCAGCCTCATATTGCCTCGGACACATCCTATTACCTGTTGTTTGGTAGATAGTTGGACTTGCGCGTCGTAGACGCTTGCTCAAGTGTTGTTGCGTGTCGCCAAGAACCACAGTTGTTGGAGAATTGCCGCATGTTGATGTTGGAGATGATCATGGCTTTACTTATCATTCACTTTAATTCCTGTTTAACAACTAAAATTGAAGTAAGTAAGCAGAGGCATCGGTGGGTGATAGATAATATTTGGTTTCCGACTGCCCACTTGTGTCCCATAGGACCCCGAGTTCTTGACACCTATTCCGAGATCGAGCGCGCTAACCACAGGTGGGGAGATATGGGCCCCCATTGATTATTACCTGATTTCAAAGTATTGTACTGGGGGCCACAAACTAGTTTGAGGTTTTATTTACTATCCTGTACTTATGCCATGCTTTATCGCGATTGTGTGAGGAGCACGCATCTTGTTTAGGAAGCGGAGTGTTTTCGTGTATCGGCAGTCCGCTTTGGGATTCGTCATTTACCACCGACGCAAACCCCGAGTCCGTCTCGGAGACCGCCAACTTGCTATGTAGACTTAGTGGGTGGCCCTGCTTGCTTTGGTCTGGAACGTCATGACTTAGGCCCCGACATACCGATGGGTGTATGTTAACCGATCCGCAAAAGGGTCAAGTGCTTGTGGATACTTTGGTGCACCCTGCAGGTTAAATCTTTTCGAGAAGCCGTGTCATGGTTATGGACGACTTGGAGCACGTGCTTGATCATAGACAACTATAACTAAAGTTTATTGTTATAAATTGACTTGTATCCGATATGACTAGTAATCTTCACTACAACGGAATGGCTAAATAAAAGTACCAACAAGCTTTGGGTTTTGGGGTTATCTCATGCTAATTTTATCGACTAGTAAGTGTTGCAACTATCACGGAATGGTCAACTAAAAGTGCCCACGCTTATTTTATCGGGATGATTATCTAAACTGACTAGTAATTGCGCAACGATAATCGAATAAATAAAGCGCCAACTTTGTGAGTTCCTCGGTTGACTTCCTCGTTTGGTCTCGAGGGAAATACCAGATGGGATTGTTTGGTGTTAGTATCGTTGGTTCGGATAGGTCTTTCTTACCCTCACCGATAGCCCAGGTTACATCGAGTCTCTATAGGTTGTTTAGTGCATCTACCGCTCGATCCACCATACCTATGTAGGCGAGGACCGCCGATTCTATCCTCGCTGTCTTGGCCTCGATCGACGCTCCTCTTTTTCCTTTGCCCTTTGTCGGCACCCCTTTGTTTAAGCAGGTTTTGAGATCGACGTCGTTAGCGGTTACCCTTCCGCTTGGCACGGCGGGGTTATGGACGCCATTGGTTATTCTTCAGGGCTCTTAGCCCCATTTGCATCTTGTCCGTAGTCGGACGCTCTATCATTTTCAAGGTGATTTGGATCTTTGTATATTATATCTGTATTCTTGACTCATGGAGTCGTGTTGTATATATATATCTGTTCTGTGGGTCCCATCGAGGACTGTTGTGTAATGTTATTACTTTGTTTTCCACCCGCACGCAAGTGTCTGGTGGGCACCTTTGAATCGTTTCTATGCGGGTTTGGCGGGAATCGCTGAAACTTGCATAGGGCCGATTCTGAGGGTGTTACAGTTGCGATTAAGATTTAATAGTTGTATAGGTGGGTTGTAACTAAAATTTTATAATAGTATGTGGGTTGTAACTGAGTTGTTAAGGAGAATTTTTTTATGCTTTAATTTGGGTTGTGTTTCGTGTTGTTGTAAGTTGCATATGCGTTGCAACTCGGATTTCTTAGTTGCAAGTAGCACTATAAGAAATGTGCTAACTTGCAATCCCCTATATTGGTCAATGAATGGTCATAGTTGTCCATCTATGATCTTTTTGTGACCAAAATTAATTGGTCACATACCAAGCGTCACTAAAAGACAAAACGTAACTTTTTCTTGAACTGATAGTAGACAACTATGACCAAAATATATGATCATAGAGTCTATGACCAAAAGTTTGGTCTCAGCGATATGCTTTGTCCACACCAACGAATCCGACTTGACAGATTATTGTGACCAAACCAAATGGTTGTAGTTCAGATTCGGCCCAATCCAGTGAAGTGCTCTACATGGGTTAGGCCCAACAATCCCAACCTTTTTCTTTTCCAGGACTTGCCCTTTTACACTATTTTTTTAGGCCATGGACTTTTTAGGTCTTTTTTGTTTTTCGTCCGTGGCATTTTTACGGTTTGTTAAGTATTTGGGTCGTGACCTTTTTACCGTTCGTTTCATTTTTTGGCCTCTGTGTAGTCCATTTTTATTTTTCCAACCATTTTTTTCTGAATACAAACTGTTCGGGTAATATTGTTGGGCCATTGCCTTTTTAAATCTAGCCAAGGCCTTTCTACCAAACTGAACAAGCAATATTTCCAATAATCTAATTTGCATAGCATATAACATTCTTATTTCATCATAAAAAACATTCTTAACTCTGGCACTTTAAACCATCCATAGGTTAACATGATCACAAAACATGACAACTAGATTGTTGTAAGTAGACCGGAAAATTCAAATCACACACAAAAGATAACCAAACTCAAAAAACAACACGAGCGGTTTCACTCCTGGCTGTCCATGCGTGGGGCGGAGAACTCTACCCATCCTTAATGGCACCCTTATCGCTGATGTAGATAACATCGAATAACTTACTAATATCCTTCTTCACGTGGCATTTCTGTCAAACAGACACACAGAGAAAAACTAGCTTAAGTGATATATGAATTGGATAAATATAAATAAGAAAATACAAGTGGTAAGTCCATTTCTATATAAGTTTGCATGTATCAAAATACAATAGACTACTTGACATGAATATAACCTACGGGTGCCACACATTGGTATACCCGGTCCATCCCAAAGAAGGATGATACATCGGAAATGTATCTATGATTTTTGATGTTTCATGCTTGTTTAGTATCTACTTTAATTTGCGTTGCTTTGTCTACACTTTGAGGTGTTTTTATATGTTTTCTGGTACTAACCTATTAACAATATGCCACAGTGCCAGTTGCCTATTTCCTTCTATTTTTTGTTCTAGAAAGGCAGAAAATCAATATTCTCGGAATTGGACGGGACAAAAGCTAAAGTCAATATTTTACCGTGGGGAACTGATGTCTACGCACTTCTATTCTTGTAGACAGTTGTTGGGCCTTCAAGTGCAGAGGTTTATAGAACAACATAAATTTTCCCTAAAGTGGATTACCCAGGGTTTATCGAACTCAGGGAGGAAGTGGTCAAAGGTATTCCCTCTCAAGCAACCCTGTAATCAAGATAAAAAAGTCTCTTGTGTCCCCAACACACCCAATACACTTGTTAGGTGTATAGGTGCACTAGTTCGACGAAGAGATATTGAAACGCAAGTGGTAACGGTGCCAGAAAATAGCTTTGATAGAGCTTGACGTGGAGAAACTAAAGGCAAGCTAAAACAAAGGTGGAAGCAAGCAAACATGCAACATATCTAGTTGTGAACGGTGTTTCAATGTTTAGAAACAAGGCCTAGGGATCATACTTTCACTAGTGAACACTCTCTCATATAAATATCCTCTCTTAATGATACTACCCTGACTACTCTCCGGTTGGACACTCTAATCCACGGTAGGGCCTTCCCCAATCTAGATAACCCCACACTGTCACCTTGAGCGCTAGATGGTTCCAACAAACACCACAATTTCATAGAGACATCCAACTCCAAATATAACTCATAAAAAATATTCAATCTAGCCAAAGTGCACAGTAGATGCACTTGTCACTTTCACACACGTGGGGAAAAACATAGATCTATTAAAGCACAAAGAGTATTTATGTAGTCTCAAACCTAAATGCCACCATGGCGTGCATGCTGTCACTTTCACACACATGGGGAGAGCAGAGATCTATTAAAGCACTTGAGTAGCAAGGTAGATCTACTTGATTACAAAGCTCATGACCACAACAAGATCATGCATAGAGAGAGAGATGAACACATAGCTACCGGTAGAGCCCTTAGCCTCGAGGAAGAACTACTCCCTCCTCATCATGGGAATCAGCAACGGTGATGAAGATGGCGATGGATATCGATGGAGATGGCTCCGGGGGCACTTCCCCGTCCCGGCAGGGTGCCGGAACAGAGACTTTCTGTCCCCCGAATCTCCCTTTCGGTGGCGGCAGCACTATGGAGGTTTTTCTAGAAGTATGATGGATTATTTAGGGTTTTATCCCCGGGGGCTTCTTATAGGTGCATGAGGCAAGGTCGATGGAGGGCCAGGGGGTCCACATCCCCTATGGGCGCGTCCTAGGGTTGGCTCGCGCCCACATAGGATGTGGCCACCATGGTGTACTCCTCCGTCTCATCTTCGATTTTCCATATCGCTCAGGGAAAATATGAACTTTGGATTTTGTCCCGTCCAATTCCGAGAATATTCATTTTTTAGCTTTCTAAAACCAAAAACAGCAGAAAACAGGCAACTAGCACTGTGACATCTTGTCAATAGGTTAGTTCCAGAAAGTGTATAAAAATACCTCAAAGTGTAGACAAAACATAGCAAAGTTGATACAAAACAAGCATGGAGCATCAAAATTATAGATACGTTTCCGACGTATCAACTAGCATCACACATAATTTCAAAAGGTAAACTCCAATCAGGTGGTTGGAAAATAGGAGCAATTGTCAAAGCTTTCTTCAAAGTTTAAAAATCTTCCTTACAATCATCATCAAAAACAAAAGGTACATCTTTTTGAAGAAGATTAGTAAGGGCTTTGAAATTTTGGATAAATCTTTAATAAACCTCTTATAGAAACCAGCATGACCAAGGATACTACGAATACCTTTGATATCTCTAGGACAAGGCATCTTCTCAATTGCTTCAATTTTGTCTCTGTCAACTTCAATGCCTCTTTCAGAGATCTTGTGTCCAAGAACAATCCCTTCATTAACCATGAAATGGCATTTCTCCCAATTAAGAACAAGGTTGGTTTCTTCACATCTCTGCAAAACTTTATCAAGGTTGTGCAAACAGTTATCAAAAGAAGTTCTATAGACGGAAAAATCGTCCATGAAAATCTCCATAATTTCTTCATAAAAACCAAGAAAGATAGCAGACATACATCTCTGAAATGTAGCAGGAGCATTACATAAACCAAAAGGCATATGCCTATAAGCATAAGTACCATAAGGACAAGTGAAAGTAGTTTTCTCTTGGTCTTGTGCTTTTACAACAATTTGAGAAAACCCAGAATAACCATCAAGAAAACAAAAGTGGGTCTTTTTGGACAACCTCTCAAGCATTTGATAAATAAAGGACAAAGGATAATGATATTTTTTAGTAACTTTATTGATCTTTCTAAAATCAATGCACATTCTATGCCCAACCACTACTCTTTGAGGTATAAGCTCATTATCTTCATTAGGCACAACAGTTATTCCCCCTTTCTTGGGAACGCAATGAACAGGACTAACCCATTGACTATCAACAATAGGATAAATAATACCAGCATCAAGGAGTTTTAAATACCTCATTTCTTATCACATCCTTCATCTTAGGATTTAGACGGCATTGGTGCTCAACAACTGGTTTTGCATTAGGCTCAATATTAATAGAATGCTGACATATAGTAGCAGAAATTCCTTTTAAATCATCAAGAGTATAACCCATATCTCCTCGGTGTTTCTTCAACACTTCCAATAACCTTTCTTCTTCCTTTCCTAAAAGTTTAGAACTAATAAGAACAGGATACACTTTCTTATTGTCAAGATAAGCATATTTAAGATCATCAGGTAAATGTTTTAATTCGAAAATAGGGTCCTCTTTAGGTGGTAGTGTGGTACCCAAATCTTCCACAGGTAGATTATGCTTAAGTAACTAAGTCTGACGAAGGAAAACCTCGTCAATCTCATTTCTTTCCTTCATGAAGACATCGCTTTCGTAATCTTCCATAAACAGCTACATGGCATTGTTAGGAGTAAGAGAAACAACAGAAAGTTGTTCAATCCTGAAATCATCATTAGGGAGTTCATTTTCTTAAGGAGTTTTGGCAAATTTGGAAAAATTAAACTCATAAGATTCTCCATCAAACTTAGTCAAAACTTTTTTATTCCTACAATCTATAATATCCCCACAAGTATCTAGGAAGGGTCTACCAAAGATAATACGATAGGTTTTACTAGCTTCTTTACCAAGTACCAGAAAATCAGCAGGATATTTAATCTTACCACAAAGGACCTCCATATCTCTTACAATGCCAACGGGGCAAACTTGCTCTCTATTGGCAAGGTGAATAACCATATCAATTTCTTCAAGCTCACAAGGACCAATTTCATGAATAATTTCCCTGTAAAGCTCATAAGGAATAACACTAGAACTAGCACCAATATCACATAAACCATAATAACTATGGCTACCAATTCTAACAGAAAGCATAGGGACACTAGCTTTTCTAACTTTCTTAGGATGAGAAATAATATTAGTGGTGTCTTCACAGAAGACAATATGCTCATCCTTTATATTTCTAGTGACAAGGTCTTTCACAATAGCTACCACAGGCTCAATATCAATAAGCTCATCGGACCCCACAGTTTTGTTTGCGCTTTTTCTAACCACATTAGCTATAATAGAATGTTCCCTTACCTTAGCAGGGAAAGGGATTTTCTCCACATATGGTTCGGGCAAAATAGGATCAACAATACAAACCTTTGTGCTAGCAGGAACATGGGTGACAATGTCTTTATAAGGAGCATGGTACTTGTCCCACTCTTTCTTGGGAATTTCAATATAAGAGGCAAAGGCATTAAAACATTTTGTAAGAACTTGAGGATCAAGACCAAACTCATTGATAATATCAGGGAAGTCATCAGTTCCCATAAAAGATTTAATGCATTCATAATCATGGTTTATACCTAACGTTCTTCCTTTGTCATTCTCCCAATCTTCAGTGTTCTCTTGAATACGGTCTAGTAGATCCCATTTAGCTTCTTCCTTCATACATGTAAATGATCCAACACAAGAAGCATCTAGTAAATCTTTATCATGAAGAGAAAGCCTAGCATAAAAGTTATTGAGAATAATATTGTTAGGGAGTTCATGAATAGGACATTTAAGAATTAGTAACTTCAATATCCCCCAAGCTTGAGCTGTACTTTCTCCAGCAAGAGGCCAAAAGTTATATATAAGATTTCTATCCTTATGAATTTCACTGGGAGGATAAAATTTAGAGTAAAAGAGAGATGCCATCTCCTCCCATTCCATGGATCGTCCATTCTTCAGCAGCTTATACATTCTCCAGCTCTCCCTTTCAAGGATATGGAGAGTAACTTGTTCTTCACCTGTTTAGTTGGGATACCTGCACACTTAAACAACCCGCACATGGATAAAAAGCAAGTGATCACTGGGATGGACAGTTCCATCCCCAAAATAATAATTATCCATAACACAATCAACAATACTCGTAGGTATCTTAAAACGATCTATCTCAATAGGTGGTGGTTCATCTATTACCCTAGCAGTGGTAGTAGTTTTCCCAAACAGAAAACCAAGTGGGTTATCCATATTGGAAACAAAGTAACAAGCAGTAAAAAAAGCAGTACTCACAGTGAAAGTTTCCCTTACCAGTTCTACTCTTCAATAGCACTTCACTCCCTGGCAAAGGCGCCAGAAAATAGTCTTGATGACCCACAAGTATAGGGGGTGTATCGTAGTACTTTTGATAAATAGGAGTGTCGATCCCAACGAGGAGCAGAAGGTGCTGAACAGTGGTGTGGAGCAGGAAATTCCTGTGAATACTTAGCAAACGGATTTTTAGTGGTTTTCTGATAAGGCAACAAAACAAAGAGCAAGTAATAAATAACAAACGCATCAAGTGTCCCAATCCTTTCTTAGCAAAGGACAAGCCAGAGGAAATACTTATAAAGACCAAACGTTCTCGAGGACACATGAGAATTCTGTCAAGTGCTTTCGCTTCATATAGCTAAGTACTCTTATTTGGTGTTGTAAGTGTTGTGTGGGTGAACCTGTGCTAATGTACCGACCTTACTTGGACTAATACATACTTGTGATTAAACCCCCTATAAACATCCGTAACTACAGGAAAGTAATTAAGATATAAATCTAACCACAGCCTTAAACTCTGAGATCCTACGCTCCCTTGTGCAAAGGTGTCCTAACGGGGGTTCAGGTTTCTGTCACTCCGGCAACCCCACAATTAGTAGCCAAATACACAATGCATCCCCCTAGGCCCATAAATGGTGAAGTATCATGTAGTCTACGTTCACATGACACCACTAGAAGAATAGCACCACAACTTAAATACTAAACCATTGAATAATAACTCAACACAAATACACTAATAACAACATGACTTCTCCCATGTCCTCAAGAACTAAACGAAATACTCACAAGACATTATATGGATCAAGATCAAAGATGATATGATAATGAATAACAATCTGAACATAAAGAATAATCCAATGGTTCCACTCACAAGCATCAACTACAATAGTAATTAACACTGGGAAAGTTTCCCCTAAGAACTAAAGCAATATCCAACACAATTGTTACAGCGGGACGGAGTGGTGATGATGGTGCTGGTGGAGATGATGGTGTGGATGATGATGATCCCGATGAAGCCTAGCTTGATGACGGTGTTTGCGGTGACCCAGCATAGCACTGCATGATGTAGTGCACTATAGTCGTTTACATAACACCAATGAAACACCGTTCACTAGTATTACATCCCTCGGAGTAGTACAACAGAAACATAGCAGGTCCAAGACATGACTATAGGTTACAACTCAAATCTTTACACAAGATCCAGAGAACACTCTAGGTTAAAGAGAGAGAGAAAAAACTTCTTACGAAGAAGAATCAAGAATCAAGAATCAATAACTCATAACTACCATACTTATAAAACTAGTAACTGAACTACGAGGCTTGCATTGCTGCTATTGCAATACTCTATAGAAGTAGGTTCTATGGTTGGAAATTCTATTCTTATCTAATCAGAAATTTCGTCTTCACTTGAGTTGATGTATATGTTGACTTTCTTGACTTCATTGAAGAGCGTTAGCTTTTGATGATGATTCCTGGAGCATACTTGATGTAGACATCGTCTGTACTGGCTTTAGAACCTAGCAAGGGTTAAGAAGATACTTTGAGTACGAGCGTACTCAGCAAGTCCACTATAAAAGGAGTGTTTGATGCACTATATCTATAGCCACAGACCGTAGGTCGTAGGAAATGCAAGTTTTCTTAAACATTTCTTCAAAGTTTGCTTTTATTCTGAAAAGCTATGTCCGTCAGCCTTCACGGGTTTACTAGAACCTATGGGGTTCCTTTCCCGCCGCGTTCGCAGCTCCTTCTCGGAACAGGGAGTAACAAGTTACAGTTTTTACACTCCGCAGAGGTGCGTTACTTTTCCCATGAGAGATCAAATCCTTGTTGCACAACCGGGCGATATTTCCCGTCCACACTTCCTATGGTGTGGGGCCTAGTAGATGATCCAAGCCACATTGGTGTACACCATGCCCACATAATGAATTACGGCAATGGTTTGTACAAACCGTTAGATGCCAGAACTATCGTGGGACGTTGAGGGTTCCCACCCATATGCTGCATATCCTCTACGAATTACCAATTAATATGCACACTACGAGTGCCACGACCTGCACATCCGGCTACATGCGAGAGGAAGAAGATATAGCTGACTTCTCCGTCCCATTCCAAATCTCATGGTTAACGCGTGATATATGGCGCAAGAATCACTGGCGACATTGGTTGTTAAGTCCTAGGTAATATGTTCCTTTACCACCGGAACTTTCATAGTAGGTTATTACCTCATGGTAATAAACCTATAATCATATTATTATGAAAATAGTGTTTTCGGACCTTTTTCAAATGCAGGTGATGACAACACTGGATTTGTAAAATACTTCACAGAAAATAATCAAAGGACATGAGCAAGTGTGAACTTGCCTTTTGTGATTGCAAGATTATGCACTCACGGTCTTCAAGACAATAAAGGATTCAATAGCGGAAATCTGCATCATTGGTCCGGTAAGGACTAATGTTTAAAGAAGCAAATGCTTTGATGCATAAGTAATGTAATGCAGGTTGATAAACGCGAAGCCCGAGAATAACGTTGTTCTAGGGTTTGGATACTGGAAAGGGTTTCCTTGGAATGTGTTGCCCTTTTAGATTAAATTTCACACATGTGCTTCTTATTAAGGCTTGTGAGTGTGTGGAAAACAATATGTATTTATACAACAACAACATACACACATATGGAATGCTACTCAAGGTTACTTACATCTTAATTGTTTATCTTCAAGTTTTACTTCCAAGTA
Source organism: Avena longiglumis (assembly GCA_030063025.1). Taxonomy (NCBI): domain Eukaryota; kingdom Viridiplantae; phylum Streptophyta; class Magnoliopsida; order Poales; family Poaceae; genus Avena; species Avena longiglumis. The sequence continues at coordinate 43,731,038 of CP125978.1, forward strand.
ATGTCACCTATAAAGAATTTAAGTATTAACAATCTTATTATACAAGTAAAGTATATAGTATGGTGTTTTCCATTAATTATCATAGGTTGATGGAAGTGGCAAGACAAATAACTTTTGAAGAAAAGATTCCTTTATAAAGGTTTAAACAATCTTTGTGGTTAATCAGATGTGGTTGATGTTGTTTGTGCTTGCTTGAATAGTTTGTACTTGAGATGTTTTATAACTTATTTATACAAACCAAAGTAAACTATAAAGCATATAATAAAGTTTTTAGTATTATAATTAAAGCTTTGCAAACTAAAGGTAACTTTAAGGATGTAGATAGACGTAGGTTATATTACTTAGGATACTTGTACCTTGTTCACTTTATATTGTGTCCTTAGAGTTACTTAAGAATGGCATTACTTTTATTTGAGTAGTGGTTTCTTTACATTATATTTGTATAAAGGAATTTATCTTCCTATAAGGGTGTGGTTAAGGTTAATATTATTTGCTATTTATGAACTCACTATAGTGTTTTGATTTGTTTATGAACATGTGATTAATATAAAGGATGGGTTTTATCTTATTATAATTATTCTTAGAGATTTTATATTAGATAAGAAACCTTTTATAAAAGAATTTGCATTTATGGTTGAGGATAACTTAATAAAATTATATTTAAAATGTGTTAAACCATTTTGACCTCATAAGATTAGTATTTAAGATTAATACTATTTATTACATTTAATTGGTTAATTTTTAGAATTATTTACAAGTTTTATTTACTTTTATATGAATTATTAATTAAGGAAATAGGTTTTAAATTCAAGTTATAAAAGTATTTAACTTTTTATTTAACTCAAAATTGGAATATCACATTTTTTAATATGTAGGTATTATTTTTGTTATCATTTTGGTATATTACATTTATTTTTGTGATTTAAAAATAATAAGATATGATTTTAATAAGGTTTGTTACTTTATAAATACTTAATAAATAATAAATATTTAATTAAGAGAAATAATAATGCATGATTATAGTTTTAAACTCTAATTCTTATTTTTCTAAGATTTTTAGTATTTTATTTGTATTTTTAATATTTATCATTATTAAAATATTAATTATCAAAGTATTAAAAGTTGATAAAGTATTTATTAAATAATATTTGTTTAAATAATTATCATAATAATATTTAATAATAGTTTTAAGTTGTAGATTTTATTTTTCTAAACATTTTCATATATTATATGTATTTTTCTGATTTATAAAACAAAAGATATTAAATTTACAAGATTTAATCATGTTATTTTATTTTTGGAATATTTGAAATTTGAATTCTTATTGTTTTCATTATTTTCTAAACAGACCAGACTTTTTGTACCTCAACTCTACCTAGCTACAGACACTGACCCATGGGCCCGAGGCCATGTCACCTGCTAGATGGGCAAAGACCAGTCAACAGACGCAGGCATGACGTCAGCATGACGCAAGCCTGGCCTCCACCACCAGAATGAGGTCGCTGGCGGCGATCGTCGGAGCCCCAGCAAACGTGACCGGCCTAGATCGAATAAGCACGACGTGCTGAACCCTAGTGTGGTGGCGCTGCCAAGAAAGGGTCGTCGGAACCTCGTCGGCGACGAGCTCCGGTGATGGTGCGGTCGGTACTAACGTGGACATGCGGCTACGGCGAGCGAACAACGAATCAGAGAGGACCATTGGAAGCAGAATCTTACCAGGAAGATAGTAGAGGCGACGGTGAGAAGGGGCAAGCTCGAGCAACGTCGCCATGGTCGACGGTGAGCGGCGGACTGATGAGGTCAGTGACACCGATAGCGTGTGCGAGGGATCAATTCCTACTGCTAAACAATCATGAACAATGAGAGGAAGCTTCTAGACCCCATGATTAAGCTCGGGGAGGTTGGAAACGATGGGGATTTGATACAGCCGGAGTTAGGGTTTCGGTGAGGAAGAGAGGTTTGTGAGTGAGAGCGAGGGAGAGGATAAGACTGGTATGGATGGATAGAGGAGATCGCGGTCGACCTTATCAACCAGGTCCGGGGTGGCGGCGTGCATCATGGCGGTCCAATTTCTGCTGACGACGGTGACCAAAGATCGGCGTGACGCTCTCTGGGAGCAGCTTGTGACGTCGAGGAAGACGACGATTTAAACGTATCCTGGCTCGGGCCGGCTGGCGAAGTGAGCGGAGAGGGTTGGATGCAGCTCCTGCGCGATGAATAGGGCGAAGAGGAAATGGGCCATGGGCCAGAAATAGGGCTAACCTAGTTCTTCTATTTTTTTCCTGTTTTCTGCTTTTTATTTCATTTGAATAATAGGGCTAACCTAATATCCATTTTCAGATTTGAATAATACTCAATTATTTGAATATTTCCCATTGAAAATTATTAGCTAAATAATTGCAGCAACAATAAAGTTATTAAAAATCAATTTGTGAACCTTTATTATGGTTTGTGATATATTTTATTTATTTCCCTTGTATATATTCATTTGTTTTAACTTTATAGAAATTTCTTATTTAGAAATTTGTAAGTTTATGGGGATAAACTTAAAATTCTGATATTAATACTATTTGTATAACAACATATTTTATTGATTTACCTTTTTATATACTTTCATATTCATAATCATATGAAGGTTATTATATCAAATAGAATAGGTATAATTTAGGATCTAAGGTTTTAGGATTTGTTTAGGATCTTATAATTTTGATATCTTGATCCTTTATTGTTATTTAATATATAAAGTTTTGAGAACTTAATATGGTTAATATTATTCTCATATTTCCTTTATTGATGTGTATAAAGATTTATGGTTAATCACATTGTCTTTATGTCTGTGATAATTAATAACATCACCATTCAAAGTAAAATAGTGGAATTGTTTTCTAGGATAACTTAGGAAAAAGAATTGACAAAGATGGTTCCTAAGCACCTATGATGATGATAATTAGAAATAACAAAGATATGCTCAGGTGATTTGATATAGGAGAATATTCCTATAAAGCACCGTGCAAACAAGATGATAGCTCAACTATAGAAAATGGATATTAGGTTTGGTCTTAGATTTAGGGTTTAATGTTTACCAGGAATTCCTATCTTCCATAATTCATAAACCTGGACTTCTGATTAAGGAATTCCTTTCCTAGATATATTACTTCTCTATATCCATCATCATGTACTAACATGATGAGCTTTGCTTTATAGTAACTTCTTATCCTCCCTTAATTATTCTAAATCCATTTATAAATGCAAAGTGCTTAACACTAAAGCTTTCATAATATTCTCATATTTATACTTGGCTATAACAACTGTTCTACTATTAATAATCTCTAACCCAACAAGTGGTTACCTCTAACTCCATTCATACCCTTCCTAAATCATCCATCACAAAAACTACTCTAGTAGAGGTTTATATCAAATTCTACTCTCCTCCAGTGTTTAGTATTTCCAAAGAGGGAAATAATACTCCTATAATCCAATGTTATTTTAACATCATCTTATTCGTACTATCTTGTCTCTTCTTAACTCCAATATCTAACATTTCAACCTCACACTATATTAATGTGACTTGTAATGATTAATCTAGGATAATAAATCTATACTATGGTTCACTCATGTTTTATCCACCAATGTCACTTATACTTGTTATAAGCATTCAATATTGGTGAGTAAGGCATGATCATTATGATCCTTTGATCCTTTATGGTTCAAGTTTCCAGTTGACTAAATAAGGCTTCTTCAATACAACACTACAGTTGTATTCTAATTATCTTCTGTTTAGCTCTATTGGATTAAGAGATATAATTCATTGAACATACCTACTGATCCAATAGGACTACTCTTGGTAACTATCTTTAGACTTCATTCTTGTAATCTTCTTTGTTACCATATTGATTTGATTTCCTCAAATCACTCCCATCCTATAGATGATATCTAAAATTAGCATTACCATTTACCTCTTCTCACTGCTTTCTTTATAAGCCTTAAGTGAATGCTATAATAAGGACAAGAGTTAATAAGTTAAGAATTGGTGAATCAATAGTTGATTACTTAACATTGATGACCAATAGATATTGAGATAGGATTCAATAGAGATGATAAAGATTGGTATGGAAAGAAAGATGTATGGTGAATGATCTTAACTTAGGTTTCTTTCCTACTTGATCTTACTAGAGATTTAGAGTTAGATATTTCCATAATACTCATGGTATAAGTAGATGAGATTAAACTATAGTTGTTACATTCTTATTATTTGGGGTTATACTTATAAGTTGGTATTCATGTGTGATTATAATGATTACTATAATATGATCACCTAAGGATCAAATATTAACCATTAAGTAATATATTAGGGTTTAGATTTATCCCATTTGATCTACCCTTAGATCAAATCATGTTTACCCAAAATAAGGTTTTAGCAAAGGTCATATTGAAACTTATCGCGGTCAACTTGATGATCTACTTCAATTCCATCAAGTTGAGAGAAGCTTCAATCACTTTGACAAGTTTTTATTTAAAAGCGTGAAAATTATTCATATTTTCTATGCATGAATGCAATGCACACATCTGTGTTCAGCTTATTTCTAAGCTCTAATGCTGGGATGTTACAGTGTTGATGGCGACGATCTCCCCTCTCCGGGAAGGAATTCCCCCGGTAGAAATCTGTCTGTCGGAGAGATCTTTCTCTCTCGGTGTTTTCCGCCCCAGAGGCGGCGGAAATCTATATGTGGTCGCTCCTCGAGGCTTAGGGTTCCGTAGGGAAGATATAGGCGATGGGGCGGAGTCGGGAGCCGGTCAGGTGGGCCACACCTGCCCTAGGCACGGGGTCATGTGGGCCCATGCCTAGGGGGTGTGGGCCCCCTGCAGCCCTTCTCCGTCCCTCCTTCTAGCTTCCTCAATCTTCTAGAAAAATAATATTTTCCCATATTTTTCTGGTATTTTTCTGATCTTCGCGAAATTGTATCGAAACACCCTCTTTGCCATCAGAATCCAGACTCCGGCAGTCCATCCTCCAAGAATCATCCAACATGCATAAACAATGGAAAATACATAATTAATACCTCATAATAAGACAAATATCAATGAATAGAGGTAAATTATGATATAGAAAGGTGATGCAAATTGGGCGTATCATCAGTACAATTGGAGGCTAGCAAAAGACTGGGAGCGACCAACTAAGAGAGCAATAATGGCCATAATCATGCAGAGCGACAAAACATTACTAATCAAAGCATAAAGTGGTACCACAAGTCAAGGACTAAATGATCTTAGAGGCTATGGTGACTTGTTCATAGTCATAACATGGTGTGAGCATGTGCCAAGTCAACCCAAACAAAGCATCAAAGGAGAATACCACAATACTATGCTTTTGTATGCTAAAACAATGCATGATTCTTTCAAGGCACATTAAGCAATCTAAATTGTTTGGAACAAGTCATGCTACAACAATAATCACTAATCATAAGGTCAAAACAACATCTAGCATGACATGATAAAGTCTAAGTCATGTCAAAACAAGCTTCCTATTGTACCACTATAGCAAGAAGCTTTCTACTCTTATCCAAAACCAATCGACTTATTTGAAACAACTCACGAAGATAATAATCAATAAATATCAGTGAGCTTGTATCACAAATCCACAAATAATAACTAAAAAGTTCTAATCTAAAAGCACAAGAAAACTAAGGCTAAAAACAGTGCGAGCAAAAGAGAACAGTCACAAGACAATAAGAGTGAAAACTAGAGTGTTCTAGGCAATGAATAACGGGGTGTGATTCTCTCCAAAAGAGTGTGTTGTGATCAACCAACTTACTCAAGCAAACTAAACAAACAAAAACCAAAAATGAAAACTAAGACTCTCCAAGAACAACACAACTTTGTATGAAACAATAAAAACGAAGTGTCTAAAAAGACCTGAGATTTTTATTGATGAAGAAGGGGATGCCTTGGGCATCCCCAAGCTTTGACGCTTGTACCTATTGAATAATTCTTGGGGTGACACGGGGTGGCATACCCAAGCTTTATCTTTTGTCCATTCTTCATCTCATTGCATCATTCTTTCTCTACACCTGAAAATTTTCCTTCATACAAAACTTCATACAATCTTCATTAGCAACATTAGTGTATTCAAAAGATAATAGACCCTAGGGATTAACTTTGGAACAGCAAAACTTTCACTAAAAACACAAGCTATTGTAGCAATTCCCTCAAAAAGTTCAATTTCCCAAAAAGAACCCAAAAAGGAATCAATCAGAAGCAAATGCAAATAATAACAGAAATCTTTCAAAACAGACCAGCAGGTATAAACCTGTTTTTCAGAAGACCTTATGTTGCTCAAATAAAACAATGTTGAACTAACTAAAGTTAGCTAACATACTGGGGGATTTATTCGTAAATTTGTAGCTCAATCCGACGTACAGAGACTCCTCACGAATATTTATGGTGGAGGACAGAAATCTGTTTCGGGACAGCAACTCCCCAAATCTTACTTCCCTCTTATTAGAGGTCATTCTTGGCACAAAAAGCAAACAAAAAGGATAAGACGATATTATTACAGAAGTAATAAATTTCAATACTCAATAAAACTCTTGGGTTATCTCCCAACAAGTACCTTTCTTTAACGCATTTAAGTTAGGCTTGATAGTTTGAGAAGATGCTCACATAGGAAATATGAATTAAAGTAAAAGAGAGCATCAAGAAGCAAATTCAAAATACATTTAAGTCTAACCCACTTCCTATGCATAGGAATCTTGTAAATAAACAAGTCATGAAAGCACAAAGCAACAAGCATAGGAAAACAAAACAAGTGCAACTTCAAGATTTTCAACATAAAAAGGGGAAACTTAATATTTTTGAGATGCATAAAACCATGTTTCCCTCTCTCATAATAACTTTTAGTAGCATCATGAATAAAATTAACAATATAACTATCACATAAAATATTCTTATCATGATCCACATGCATAAAATGATTATTACTCTCCACATAAGCATAGTCATTCTTATTAATTGTAGTGGGAGCAAATTCAACAAAATAGCTATCATTACTATTCTCATCACCATAATCATCAAATATAGGAGGCATATTGTAATCACAATTAACTTCCTCCTCAATAGTAGGTGTACTGAAAATATCATATTCATCATTGTAACCATCATATATTGGAGGTTTGGTATCATCATAAGCAATACAATAGCTATCTTCCAAAGCTGGGGAACTAAAAAGATCATTTTCATAAAAATTAGCTTCCCCAAGCTTAGACTTTTCCATAGCATTAGCAATAATGGTGTTCAAAGAATTCATACTAATAACATTGCTATTAGCATGCAAATAAAGTTCCATAGGTTTTTCAATTTTCTCTTCAAACACTTCATGTCATAACTCAAGATAAACACTATAAAGCTCTCTAATTTTTGTTTTGTTTTCCATTAAGCCTAACTAGTGAAAACAAGAAACAAAAAGACAAAATTGCAGAATCTAAAGGAAATAACTTCGAGCACTCACACACCAAGAGGATGTGAGTACCTTTTACCTTACCTCCCCGGCAACGGCGCCAAAAAAGACTTTGATGGTGCGTGGTTGACGTGGGAGCTTATTCTTCTTTAGTCCCCGGCAACGACGCCAGAAAAGAGCTTGATGTCTACGCACTTCTATTCTTGTTGACAGTTTTTGGGCCTCCAAGTGCAGAGGTTTGTAGAACAGCATCAAGTTTCCCTTACATGGATTACCCAAGGTTTATCGAACTCAGGGAGGAAGTGGTCAAAGGTATTCCCTCTCAAGCAACCCTGCAATCAAGATACAAGAAATCTCTTGTGTCCCCAACACACCCAGTACACTTGTCAGGTGTATAGGTGCACTAGTTCGGCGAAGAGATAGTGAAAGACAAGTTGTAACGGTGCCAGAAAATATCTTTGATGGAGCTTGACGTGGAGAAACTAAAGGCAAGCTGAAACAAAGGTGGAAGCAAGCAAACATGCAACAGATCTAGTTGTGAACGGTGTTTCAATGTTTAGAAACAAGGCCTAGGGATCACACTTTCATAGTGAACACTCTCTCATATAAATATCCTCTCTTAATGATACTACCCTGACTACTCTCCGGTTGGACACTCTAATCCATGGTAGGACCTTCCCCAATCTAGATAACCCCACACTGTCACCTTGAGCGCTAGATGGTTCCAACAAACACCACAATTTCATAGAGATAACCAACTCAAAATATAACTCATTAATACATATGTAATCTAGCTTAAGTGCCACACACGGTATGCACGTTGTCACTTTCACACACGTGGGGAAAAGCATAGATCTATTAAAGCACGGTGAGTATTTATGTAACCTCTAGCCTAAGTGCCACCATGGCGTGCACGCTGTCACTTTCACACACATGGGGAGAGCAGAGATCTATTGAATCACTTGAGTAGAAGAGTATATCTACTTGATTACAAAGATCATGACCACAACAAGATCATGCATAGAGAGAGAGAGATGAACACATAGCTACCGGTAGAGCCCTTAGCCTCGAGGAATAACTACTCCCTCCTCATCATGGGAATCGACAACGATGATGGAGATGGTGGTGGAGATCGATGGAGATGGCTCCGGGAGCACTTCCTCATCCTGGCAGGGTGCCGAAACAGAGACTTTCTATCCCCCGAATCTCCCCTTCGGTGGCGGTAGTGCAGCGGAACTTTTCGTGGATTTCTGATAGATCCTTTAGGGTTTTCTCCCCGGGGGCTTCTTATAAGCAAAGGAGGCAAGGTCGGTGGAGGGACAGGGGGCCCACACCCCCTGTAGGCGCCACCAGGGCTGACCCGCACCTAGGGGGTGCGGCCACCCTGGTGTTCTCCTCCAACTCTGCTTCATGGTTCCGTGTTGCTCCGGTAAAAATAGGAAGATTGGCTTTTGTCCCGTCCAATTCCGAGAATATTGATTTTCTGCCTTTTTTGGAACAAAAAACAGAAGAAAACAGGCAACTGGCACTGTGGCATCTTGTTAATAGGTTAGTTTTAGAAAACATATAAAAACACCTCAAAGTGTATACAAAGCAAAACAAAGTAGATAGTAAGCAAGCATGGATCATCAAAAATTATAGATACGTTTACGACGTATCAGGAACACGGAGCCAGAAGACGAGACAGAGGAGGGCCTCGAGGGGGCCACACCCCCTGGCCACGCGGGTGGTCCCACCCCACGCCTGGGGGGTGCAGTCACCTCGGGCACCCTCTCGGCCTCCCTCTTCGCCTATAAGAAGCCCCTGATGCCTAAACCCTAAGTACCCGATCAATATTCCACGAAACCGTCTATAGCCGCCGCCACCATCATCCCTAAATCGAGGGGATCTGAAGATCTTCCCGACACCCTGCTGGAGGGGAGATCATCCCGGAGGCCTTCTTCTTCATCATGCCAGCCTCCGGTATGAAGCGTGAGTAGTTCCACCTTGGACTACAGGTCCATGTAGTAGCTAGATGGTTGTATCTCCTCATTTGTGCTTTCATGTCTAGGTCTTGTGAGCTCCGTTCATGATCAAGATCTCATCTATTTGTAATCATGCATGTTGTGTTTGCGGGGATCCGATGGATATTGAGATTACTATGTCAGATTGATTAATGGTTTTGTCTTATTGATTCTATCATGTCTGTGTTATTTGTGATCTTGCATGCTCTCCGTTGTAAGTAGCTATCTTGGCCAAGTAGTTGCTAGTGACTCCAAGAGGGGGTATTTATGATCGATAGTGGGTTCATGCCTCTATTTAATCTAAGGGAAGTGACATAAATCTCTAAGGTTGCAGATGTGCTGTTGCCACTAGGGAGAAAACAACGGTCTCTTGTTCATGGAACAAGTGGATTGTTTACCTTACACACTTTGCTTAAAGCAACATACTGTTGCTTGCAACTTATTACTCGAGGGGGTTCGAATGATAACCCAAAGGTGGACTTCTAGTCATAGATGCAGTTGGATGGCGGTCTATGTATCTTGTTGTATTGCCCAATCAAATCTCATAGGATCATGATGTCTAGTATTGCATTGTTATGCCTTGCTCAGTCCTGTCAACTACTCTACTGTAATTTGTTAACCCAGCATGCCATGTTTATCTAAGGAGAACACCTCTAGTGAACTATGGACCCCGGTCCAATCTTTACAATTGATACATCTTCCACTGTTACTGTTTACTTGCTACAAAACCACTATTACCTTCGACACCATATAGTTAATCCTTTGTTACAGCAACCGGTGAGATTGACAATCTCACTGTTCATTGGGACAAAGTCTTGAGTTTGTGTCGTGGAGGTTTCCAAGTTGCTTGCAACACCTTTGAGACGTTTCCTTCCTCCTACCGGTTCGATGATGACCCACAAGTATAGGGGGTGTATCGTAGTACTTTCGATAAATAGGAGTGTCGATCCCAACGAGGAGCAGAAGGTGCTGAACAGTGGTATGGAGCAGGAAATCCCTATGAATACTTAGCAAACGATGTTTTAGTGGTTTTCTGACAAAGCAACAAAACAAAGAGCAAGTAACAGAAGTAACGAACAAACGGAGCAAGTGGCCCAATCCTTTCTTAGCAAAGGACAAGCCGGCGGAAATACTTATAAGGACCAAACATTCTCGAGGACACATGGGAATTCTGTCAAGTGCTTTCGCTTCAAATAGCTGAGTACTCTTCTCTGGTGTTTGTAAGTGTTCTGTGGGTCAACCTGTGTTAATGTACCGCCCTTCCTAGGACTAATACATACTTGTGATTAAACCCCCTGCAAACATCCGTAACTACAAGAAAGTAATTAAGATATAAATCTAACCACAACCTTAAACTCTGAGATCTTGCGCTCCCTTGTGCAAAGGTGTCCTAACGGGTTCGTGTTTACATCTAAGAACCCCACAATTAGTAGCCAAATACACAATGCATTCCCTAGGCCCATAAATGGTGAAGTATCATGTAGTCGACGTTCACATGACGCCACTAGAAGAATAGCACCACAACTTAAATACTAAACCATTGAATAATAACTCATCACAGATTCACTACTAACAACATGACTTCTCCCATGTACTCAAGAACTAAACGAACTACTCACAAGACATTATATGGATCAAGATCAAAGATGATATGGTAATGGATAACAATCTGAACATAAACAATAATCCAATGGTTCCACTCACAAGCATCAACTACAATAGTAATCAACACCGGGAAAGTTTCCCCTAAGAACTAAAGCAATATCCAACACAATTGTTACAGTGGGACGGAGTGGTTGTGCTGGTGCTGGTGGGGATGATGATGTGGATGATGATGATGATCCCGATGAAGCCTAGCTTGATGATGGTGTTGATGGCGACGGTCTCCCCTCTCCGGGAAGGAATTCCCCCGACAGAAATCCGTCTGCCAGAGAGATCTTTTTCTCTCGGTGTTTTCCGCCCCCAGAGGTGGCGGAAATCTATCTGTGGCCGCTCCCTGAGCCTTAGGGTTCACGGGGTCAGGTGGGCCCGCGCCTAGGGGGTGTGGGCCCCCTGAGGCCCCACTTCGTCCCTCCTTCTGGCTTCCTTCATCCTCTGGTAATATAATATGTTTCCATATTTTTCTGGTATTTTTCTGATCTTTGCAAAATTGCACCAAAACGCCTTCTTTTCCATCAGAATCCAGACTCCGGTGGTCCATCCTCCAAGAATCATCCAATATGAAAATTCATAAGTAATACCTCATAATAAGACAAATATCAATGAATAGAGGTAAATTATGATATAGAATGGTGATGCAAATTGGGCGTATCAACTCCCCCAAGCTTAGACTTCGCTTGTCCCCAAGCGAATACTGAGCTCAGTAAACATGTCCACAAGTTTATGGAGTGAAGTGTCGATAAAAGAATACGAACAAGAAGCATCACACTTACCATTGCACAACTCATAGAAGAAAGCAACTCACCATTATATAACTTAGCTTGCAGCCAAGTACAACAGTCACAATAGAGATGCATAAAGATAAATCATAATTGGAATTGGCAAACTTGTTCTTGGTCAGAGAACACCTGGTAAACAGTTTCACAAAAGCTTTTTGTGGAAGTTTCAAAACAGGAGCACTCTTTGCTCAAAAAGGTTTTTTACAAGTGAAGGCTTTCAAAGTAATACTCAATAGATAAGAGTTTTGTGCAAACAAGGAAGATAAAGAACATGATTGAATAAATCACCATATGAAGCTTGAAACACAACAACTCAAAAGCTTACTGGAGATATAGAGGAAGTAGGTTTACTGACTCAACTTGGAAGTGGGAGAAAGGTCCCTTCTTAGAGGATAGCAGGGATTACAAGTCATAAAGAGATTCCAAAAGATTATGGTACTTACTAGCTTTGAGCCCTCATTTCCCCTATCATAAGCATCTTGAGATGATTAAAGTTAAAGTGAATAAAGATGGAGTATATGCTTGACGAAATATAAGTTGGCAATCTCATGTCCCTTGAATATGAGGGCCACTCCTCATGCATACTCAACTTTGGGCCCAGGTAAGTTCTTGTCATTGTAAGTATTTGCATATCATTGAGAACCGCCAACAGGGTCCCCCTTGCACATGGTACATGAGCTTTCCCATAACCAAAATGACAAGGCAAGCAGACAATGAGCATCTCAGCGATCTTTTTATTTACTATGTGTATAGCTTTATTGAGGATGCTTCATAGATGACTCACTATGGTGATGCTGCAAGTTTCCACCATGATTAAGCATGGCTTAGGCTAGCGGCCCAGGCGTTTCTCTAACACAGGATACGAACTCCATGGACTTATAAGTTCCCTCTTTATTTCACACTGTTGACATCCATAGACAAAAGAGCACGATATCAAATGTGTACAGAGTACAAGTCTAATGTTGAGACGTTCCCCGTGACATCACGGTTTTGCTAATTCCAACGTATAGATGCACGCATATACAACTTCGATGTTCACAATGGTTAAAGTCTATTAGGGGAAAGTAAATAAGGTGTGCCATCAAGTTCGTGAGAGCTTTACTAACTAGTTTTCTCATAACAAAATACTTTTTAATTTGAAAGGTAGATGAAGCTTGAGAATTTGCTTGGAATAGAAAAACCTACTAGGTAGATATGGTGGACACAAGTGGCAAAAGTTTTGGGTTCAAAGGATTTTGGAAACATGAGAAGTATGCCTTCTCAAAACAGGTTTTTGGCTAGCAAGGCTGGGTAGCAAGCAAGAGAGTTGAAAGAAACAAGAAAAACATACAAGTAATAAATCCGAACATGCAATCTTCCTTGAAGACACAAAAGAATCTTAAATAAAGAGTACTAAGCTTATGAGCCAACAAGAAAGAAAACAAATGATACCAAATACCTGTAAGCCTTTTCTTTATTTCTTTTTCTTTCAAACTAAAGCATCTGACCAGAACTCGGTTTGCCAAAACCATTTTAGATCCACTTGATGATCCCAAAGTGGTGCCAATACTAAACAACAAGATCCATCATATAATAGAGATTGCAAACTAAAAATAAGAAGTGCAAAAAGTAAAAGATGAGACTTCTCATTAATATTCAATAAAGGCACTCACACCAAGGGATACACAGATAATCAACTAAAGGAGAGATACTTCCACATGCAAACCAAACTATAAGATAACCTCTCTACCACAGATATGAATCCACTAAAAAGGTAAAGGATAAAAGATAATGGTGGTGATATCGCGGCACTCCCCCAATCTTGGAACAAGCCAAGGGGATGCCAAACACGATTTAATTACTCCTTGGTGGTGGTGTTATCTTGATAAGCTCCTCAATAAGTTTCCTCAACTCCTCCAACTCAAAAGTAAGAGTACGGATTAGCTCCGAGTTTTGCTCTATACGGTTCATGATCATGTCAGTCCGAGAATCCCAGTTCTTGTTATTCTTTCCCCACTCTTCATCCTTAGCATGATCCTTCTGTGGAGGAGATGATCATGGAGAGAGAGTATGCCGTCGAGATTTCCCTCCTGTAGACATCTGTGTTGTCCTATTAAGCTTGGTAGGTCGCGCCACCAAACCAATGCTTCCGACGGTAGAGCGAGTGTCCAGTTGCTTGTCCTTCTCCATGTCACCTTCATACCCTACTAAAATCTCCTCCTCCTTTGGGACTTGAGGTTCTTCTTCCTCGGGCTTCTTGCCTTTGTCGTTGGTGGAGGCCATGGTGCTCTAAACTTGAGAATATTTCCTGACAGAAATAGATCGAGACGAAAACACGATGAGAACACGACGCACGAACCTTGAGGGATCCGGGGGGTTATATATTACGAAGTTTCAATGCATAAGGAAGATTTTGACACAGATATGAGGCGGAGACGGAGTTCGAGGAGGGAACACCCCCTCATGCGCGGCTAGGCTGGGTCCGTGCCTGGGGTGGGTTTGTCCACCCCGGGCTCCGTTTCCTCTTCAGTTTCGTCTCGTAACTTCCCTTATGTATTAAAAACATAAAAAATATAAAAATATTGGGGTTTCACGAACCTCCTGTTTTCACCACTTTTACCTATTCAAAGACGAACTCTGCAGATTCCTTCTCTCTTTCTCCTGAGAATTTCCTTCATACAAAACTTTTGCACAAACTCAATGACAACATTACTGTAAGAAAAAACAGTAAACCTTTGGTGAACACTTCAACTGAAAACCCATCAAAACAAAAGCTTCTATAAAAGGCAAATGCAAATGATGGCAGAAATCTGTCAAAACAGACCAACAGGTAAAGATTGATTTTTTCGAAGACCTTCTGTTTCTCAAATCAAAAAGTGCAGAACTGATGAAAGTTGGGTAATAATTTGGAGAACAAGCCGAGAACAAATGCATATCCATCCGAAGTACTGAGCTTCCTCATGAAATTTTACTATGCAACACAAAAATCTGTCCCAAGACAACCACTTTTCACAACTCCTCTACCGCACAAAAGTAGTTGAACTTGACACAAAAACCAAAACAAAAAGGATAAGAAGCGGTTATTACATAGGTAATAACTTCCAAGACTCGACCAAACTCTTGGGTTATCTCCCAACAATTACTTTTCTTTAATGCCTTTAAGTTAGGCTTGAAACTTCCAAAGATGCTCATAAAGGAGATATATATCTGAAATGAAAGAGAGCATCAAGAAGCAATTAACCAACACACTTGAGCCTAACCCACTTCCTATGCATGGGGGTATCATGAGAAAACGAATTGTTGAAACAAAAATCCACTAGCATAGGAAGACAAAACAGATGCAACTTTGAAGCTTTCAACATAAAACGGGGAAACTTAACATCATTGAGATGCATAAAACCATGTTTCCCTCTCTCAAAATAACTTTCAGTAGCACTTTGGATAAAGTTGACAATATAACTGTCACTGGAAACAACTTTATCATCAGAATAAGCATACTTACAGTCATCAAAAAGAGGTCCAAGGTCATAGACTAGATCAATAGAAGCAAGTTGTTCCATCCTGAAATCTTTATTAGGCAAGCTATTTTGACAAGGAGCTTTAGCAAATTTGGAAAAGTTAAACTCATAAGAATCTGCATTAAACTTAGTTAAAACTTTTTCCTTATTACAATCAATAATAGCTCCACAAGTGTTTAAGAAAGGTCTACCAAAACTGATAGGACAAGTTTTGCTAGCTGCTGAATTAAGCACTAGAAAATCAGCAGGATATTTATATCACTAAGAACCTCCACATCTCTTACAATACCAATGGGGCAAATGGTCTCCTTGTTAGCAAGGTGAATAACCACATCAATGTCCTCAAGCTCACAAGGACCAATTTCATGCATAACTTCACTGTAAAGATCATAAGTAATAGCACTAGAACTAGCACCAATATCACATAAAACATAGTAGCAATGATCACTAATTTTAACAGAAAGCACAGGAACACTAGCTTTTCTAGCCTTACTAGGACGAGAGATAATATTAGAAGCGTCTTCATGGAAGACAATGTGCTCATCCTCTCTATCTCTAGTGATAGTGTCTTTCACAATAGCTACCACAGGTTCATCTCTCATATGCTTACCAGGCTCCACAGTTTTCATTGTACCTTTGTTATTTGCACTAATAATCATAGATAACTCCTTTACCTTAGCTGGGAAAGGCATTTTCTCAACATGAGGTTCAGTCACAATATGATTAGTAGTACAAACTTGAGTACTTCTAATAGGAACATGACTAACAACATGTTTATATGGAGCATGGTACCTATTCCACTTCTTTTTGGGAATTTCAATGTAAGAGGCAAAGGCCTAAAAGCAGTTGGCAATACTTTGGGAATCAAGACCAAACTCATTGCTAATATCATGGAAGTCATCAGTTCCCATAAAGGATTTAATGCATTCATAATCATAGTTTATACCTGAATTTCTTCCTTTGTCATTCTCCCAAGCTTCAGTGTTCTCTTGAATACAGTTTAGAAGATCCCATTTAGCTTCTTCCTTCATACGTGTGAATGATCAAGCACAAGAAGCATCTAGTAAATCTTTATCATGAAGAGAAAGCCTAGCATAAAAGTTTTTGAGAATAATATTGTTAGGGAGTTCATGAATAGGACATTTAAGCATTAGTGACTTCAATATCCCCCAAGCTTGAGCTGTACTCTCTCCATCAAGAGGCCAAAAGTTATATATAAGATTTCTATCCTTATGAATCTCACTGGGAGGATAAAATTTGGAGTAAAAGAGAGATGTCATCTCCTCCCATTCCATGGATTGTCCATTCTTCAGCAGCTTATACCATTCTTCAGCTCTCCCTTTCAAGGATATGGAGAGTAACTATTTCTTCACCTGTTCAGTTGTGATACCTGCACACTTAAACAACCCACATAATTCATGGATAAAAAGCAAGTGATCACCAGGATGGACAGTTCCATCCCCAAGATAATAATTATCCATAACACAATTAACAATACTTGTAGGTGTCTTAAAAGGATCTATCTCAACAGGAGGTGGTTCATCTACTACCCTAGCAGTGGTAGTAGTTTTTCCAAACAAAAAACCAAGTGGGTTATCCATATTGGAAACAAAGTAACAAGCAGTAACAAAAGCAATACTCACAGTGAAAGTTTCCCTTACCAGTTCCACTCTTCAATAGCGCTTCACTCCCCGCCAATAGCGCCATAAAATAGTCTTGATGACCCACAAGTATAGGGGGTCTATCATAGTACTTTTGATAAATAGGAGTGTCGATCCCAACGAGGAGCGTATAAGCAATAACAGGTATGGAGCAGGAAATCCCTGTGAATACTTAGCAAACGGATTTTTAGTGGTTTTCTGACAAAGCAACAAAACAAAGAGCAAGTAACAGAAGTAACGAACAAACGGAGCAAGTGGCCCAATCCTTTCTTATCAAAGGACAAGCCAGTGGAAATTCTTATAAGGACCAAACATTCTCGAGGACACATGGGAATTCTGTCATGTGCTTTCGCTTCAAATAGCTGAGTACTCTTCTCTGGTGTTTGTAAGTGTTGTGTGGGTGAACCTGTGCTAACATACCGCCCTTCCTAGGACTAATACATACTTGTAATTAAACCCCCTGCAAACATCCGTAACTACAGGAAAGTAATTAAGATATAAATCTAACCACAACCTTAAACTCTGAGATCATGCGCTCCCTTGTGCAAATGTGTCCTAACGCCGGTTCAGGTTTCTATCACTCTGGCAACCCCACAATTAGTATCCAAATACACAATGCATTCCCCTAGGCCCATAAATGGTGAAGTATCATGTAGTCGACGTTCACATGACACTACTATAAGAATAGCACCACAACTTAAATACTAAACCATTGAATAATAACTCATCATAGATTCACTACTAACAACATGACTTCTCCCATGTCCTCAAGAACTAAACGAACTACTCACAATACATCATATGGATCAAGATCAAAGATGATATGGTAATGGATAACAAGCTGAACATAAACAATAATCCAATGGTTCCACTCACAAGCATCAACTACAATAGTAATCAACACCGAGAAAGTTTCCCCTAAGAACTAAAGCAATATCCAACACAATTGTTACAGCGGGACGGAGTGGTGGTGATGGTGCTGGTGGAGATGATGATGATGATCCCGATGAAGCCTAGCTTGATGACGGTGTTGATGGCAACGGTCTCCCCTCTCCTAGAAGTAATTCCCCCGGCAGAAATCTGTCTGCCAGAGAGATCTTTCTCTCTCGGTGTTTTCCGCCCCCTAGAGGTGACGGAAATCTATCTGTGGTCGCTCCCTGAGCCTTCGGGTTCCGAAGGGAAGATATAGGCGAAGGGGCGGAGTTGGAGGCCGGGCATGTGGGCCACACCTGCCCTAGGCGCGGGGTCAGGTGGGCTCGCGCCTAGGGGGTGTGGCCCCCCTGAGGCCCCACTTCGTCCCTCCTTCTGGCTTCCTTCATCCTTTGGTAAAATAATATGTTTCCATATTTTTCTGGTATTTTTCTGATCTTTGCGAAATTGCACCGAAACGCCTTCTTTTCCATCAGAATCCAGACTCCGGGAGTCCATCCTCCAAGAATCATCCAACATGCATAAACAAATGAAAAGCCATAAGTAATACCTCATAATAAGACAAGTATCAATGAATAGAGGTAAATTATGATATAGAATGGTGATGCAAATTGGGAGTATCATTCGATAACCTCGATTTCTTACTGAGGGAAAACTTGTTGTTGTGCTCTTCACATCTTGCTCTTAGGGTTTCCCAACGAAGCGCTCCCACGTCGACAGAGCGCCAACAAGCTTTTCTGGTGCCATTGCCGGGGAGGCTAAGGACGTCTTCACAGGGAGTCCTCCACAACCTTTCTCTTTACTTTGTTTTTGGTTTGGTTAGTTTCTTTTGCTTGGTTTTGTTTGCCTCTTTTTATCAAAAACTCCAAAAAAATAATTTAGTTTGGTTTGCTTTCTCGTATAAAAAACACAAAAAAATTACTTCCTGCTCTAGTTGCTGCTATGTCTAGTTTTGGTCCAATCCTTGTGTCACCTATGGAAAGTATCTTTACTTTCAAGCAAGGAAGTGGAGAGAGTTTCAAATGAGCTTGGTATAGAATCTCTGCTTTACAAAGGGAAACTGAGCCTAAGATGAGTCTTAGCTTGGTTATTAATAGTTTCTACCACGGTATTGCTCTTTGTTATAGATATGCTTTGGATGCTGTGGCTGAGAATGATATTTTTCGTTGTACTGAGGGTGAAGCTTTAGATGCTATAAAGAGATTGATCATAATTTATAATATTCCTAGCAAGTCTGATTCTTCTTTTATAGAAACTTATGCTAGGTTGAACACTCTTGAGTCCAGTAATGCTTCCTTGAACAGTTGCTATCACACACTTAGAGAGAACCATGGTTATGTTCCAATAAATTCTAGGCCTTCGAAGTGGTTTCCTACAATCAAAGTCTCTATAAATAGTGCAACTTTTGATGCTCGCTGTGATATCATGTCTGAATTTTGCCTTATGCCTAAAGATATTTATGAGTCTTGGAGTCTTTGGGGACTTTATAAAGGAGGAGAAGAAATATCTATTACCAATAATGCAACTTTGTTACCCATTGGAATAACTGAAGATGTGTTTACAAAAATCTTAGGGAAATGGTGTCTACTGATTATCTTGTTATTGAATGTGTAGGAAAAGGACAAATTACACTCGGAAGATCCCTGCTAAAACACCTTGGAGCAATAATAGATGTGGAAAATGGCATTATGCATTTTGCTCCTCCAGTAAGTAATCATATATTCCCTAAATAGAAGAAGAAAGGTAAGAAAGGTAGGATCAAGAGAATTGATGTTAATGCTTCTTCATTTGAAAATACTTGATTCTTGCTTCTTGTGCCTAACTTAAAGGCGTTAAAGAAAAGTACTTGTTGGCAGATAACCCAAGAGTTTTCTTGAGTCTTGGAAGTTATTACTTCAGTAATGATATCTCCTTATCCTTTTTGTTTGCTTTTTGTGCCAAGAATGACCTCTAATGAGATGGAAGTAAGATTTGGAGAGTTGCTGTCCCGCAACAGATTTTTGTGCTCCACCATAAAAATTAGTGAGGAATATCTGTAAGTCGTATTGAGCTGAAAATTTACAAATAAATCCCTCATTATGTTATATAACTTACGTTAGTTCAACACCTTTTGATTTGAGCAACATAAGGTCTTCGAAAAAATCGGTTTCTACCTGCTGGTCTGTTTTGACAGATTTCTGCCATTATTTGCATTTGCTTCTTATTGATTCCCTTTTGAGTTTTTTTTTTGGGAAATTGAGACTTTTGAGGGAATTGCTATAGTAGATTGTGTTTTTAGTGAAAGTTTTGTTATTCTAAAGCTAAATCCAAGGGTCTATTATCTTTTGAATACGCTAATGTTGCTAATGAAGACTGTGTGGAGTTTTGTATGAAGGAAAAATTCCAGGTGTAGAGAGGGAATGATGTAATGAGATGAAGAATGGAAAAAAGCTCAAGCTTGGGGATGCCACCCTGTGTCACCCCAAGAAATTTCCAAGAGGTACAAGTATCAAAGCTTGGGGATTCTCAAGGCATCCCCTTCTTCATCAATAAAAAACTCGGGTCTTTCTAGACACTTTGTTTTTATTGTTTCATGCACTGTTGTGTTGTTCTTGGAGCGTCTTAGTTTTTGTTTGGTTTTATTAGTTTACTTGAATAAAGTAGTTTGGAGCCCTGTTCTCGTTGTGCTGTTTCAAATAAGTTGATTGGTGTTGGAAAGGAGTAGAAATATCTTGCTTGAAAGAGTGCAAGAGGAGCTTGCTTTGACTATGACTTAGACTTTAGCATGTCATGCTAGGTATTGTTTTGACCTTATGATTAGTGATTATTGCTGTAGCATGACTTGTTCGAAAAAATTGGGATTGCTTAGTGTGCCTTGAAAGAATCACGCGTTGTTTTAGCATGCAAAAGCATAGTATTGTGGTATTCTCCTTTGATGCTTTGTTTGGGTTGACTTGGCACATGCTCACACCATGTTATGACTATGAACAAGTCACCATATCTTCTATGATCATTTAGACCTTGACTTGTAGTACCACTCTATGCTTTGATTAGTAATGTTTTGTCGCTCTGCATGATTATGTCCATTATTGCTCTCTTAGTTGGTTGCTCCCAGTTTTTTGCTAGCCTCCACTTGTATGAGTAAGCTCTACTCATGCTTCCATCTCCCAAGAAACCAACTTATTCCAAAGAGTCCACTATAAATTCCTATGCATGGTGTGTTACACCATTCCAAGTATATTCTTGTTTTCATCTATCTTCTAATTAAAAAGTATTTTGTTATGTGAAAACTTAGTGATTACAGATCTCACAAACTTGATGGCACACTTTATTTGTCTTGCCCCTAATAAACTTGAACCATTGTGTCATCTATGTTGTATATGTTTGCACTTATACATTGGAATTAGCAGAACCGTGTTGTCACGGGGAACGCTTTCAATGTTGCACATGTACTTTGTACATAGTTGATATCATACTCTTTTGTCTATGGATGTCATCGGTGTGAAATGAAAGGAGAGCTTGTAAGTCCATGGAGTTGTGTATGTGTGTTAGAGAAACGCCTGGGCCGCTAGCCTAAGCCATGCCTAATCATGGTAGAAACTTGCAGCATCACCATAATGACATCTATGAAGCTTTATTCTTATAAAAAAAGAGGCAGATTGAGAAAAGAGGAAAGAGAGAAAAAAGCACCATATTCCCATGGTAAATAATAAGATTGCTGAGATGCTCATTGTCTGCTTGCCTTGTCATTTTGGTTATGGGATAGCTCATGTACCATGTTCAAGGGGTACCCCGTTGGCGGTTCTCTATGATACACATGTACTTACTATGACAAGAACTTACAGGTGACTAAAGTTGAGTAGCATGAGGAGTGACCCTCGTATTCAACAGACATGAGATTACCAACTTATACTTTGTCAAGCATATACTCCATAGTTTGTTCACTTTAACCTTAATCACTTCAAGATGCTTATGATAGGGGCAATGAGAGCTAAAATCTAACAAGTACCATAATTTTTGGAAGATCTTTTTGAAACTTGAAATCCCTGCTTCCCTATATGAAGGGCCTTTCTTCCACCATTATATTGAGTCTCCACCTTCTACCTTTAGGCACCAGTTAAGAGAGCATAGTTGCCATTCTTAGTTCTATGTGCATTGTCCCAAAACTTATTGATTGGTGCATATTGTTGATATTGATTGTCCTTGTGCTATCTGTATCTAGTCACTATTATGAACTTTGAAGGTGTATTATGCATCTATTTGCTACTCTATGAGGGACAAGCTGAATGCTACTATGCCATGTTTTCTGTATGTGAAACAAACAAACGTTTTTCAATGCATGTTATTCATGATCTTTGTTTGTAGCCTTTCATGTTGCATGCATAGTTACTATGTCTTACTGTTAGAACTCCATCTTTCATGCTCATGTTTAGAGTTATTTGATCCCAGCTTTTTGCTTGCAAATGGTTTTATCTTGATTTTGATGGTGCATGTCACCTAAAAAATTATTCTTTTATCACTTACCTACTCGAGGACGAGCAGGAGTTAAGCTTGGGGATGCTTGATACGTCGGAAACGTATCTATAATTTTTGATGTTCCATGCTTATTTAGTATCTACTTTGCTTTGCTTTGAGGTGTTTTTATGTGTTTTCTGGTACTAACCTATTAACAAGATGCCACAGTGTCAGTTGCATTTTTTTCTGTTTTTGGTTCCTGAAAGGAAGAAAATCAATATTCTCAGAATTGGATGGGACAAAAGCCAAAGTCAATATTTTATCGTGGGGGACACGGAGCCAGAAGATGAGACGGAGGAGGGCCTCGAGGGGGCCACACCCCTGGCCGCGTGGGTGGTCCCACCCCGCGCCTGGGGGGTGCAGCCGCCTCGGGCACCCCCTCGGCCTCCCTCTTCGCATATAAGAAGCCCCCAATGCCTAAACCCTAAGTACCCGATAAATATTCCACGAAACCGTATGTAGCCGCCGTCACCATCATCCCTAGATCGGGTGATCTGAAGCTCTTCCCGGCACCCTGCCGAAGGGGAGATCATCCCGGAGGCCTTCTTTTTCTTCATCATGCCAACCTCCGGTATGAAGCATGAGTAGTTCCACCTTGGACTACGGGTCCATGTAGTAGCTAGATGGTTGTATCTCCTCCTTTGTGCTTTCATGTCTAGATCTTGTGAGCTCCGTTCATGATCAAGATCTCATCTATTTGTAATCATGCATGTTGTGTTTACGGGGATCCGATGGATATTGAGATTACTATGTCAGATTGATTAATGTTTTATCTTATTGATTCTATCATGTCTGTGTTGTTTGTGATCTTGCATGCTCTCCGTTGTTAGTAGCTATCTTGGCCAAGTAGTTGCTAGTGACTCCAAGATGGGGTATTTATGCTCAATAGTGGGTTCATGTCTCTATTTAATGTAAGAAAAGTTACATAAATCTCTAAGGTTGTAGATGTGCTGTTGCCACTAGGGAGAAAACAACAGTCTCTTTGTCGTGGGAATGACCACGGCAGACGCTGCAATCGGCAGCGAGTAATAGAACGAAGGGCAAGGGCGGCTAGCCATCTGCGGTGCGAGATGAGGGCGGAGACACAAGGTTTTACCCAGGTTCCCCCCCGGAGGGTAAAGACCTACTCCTGCTAGATTGTATTATGATGAAGGTACAATGGGGCGAGCTCGACGGCTAGGCGGCGAGTCGCTTGGGTGGATGGTGGAACGTATCCTCTACACGCCCTGTAGGGAGGTTTATATAGACTCACCCCCCTAGGGTTTACATATCTCAACCGAATCAGTTAAGGTTTCGGTACTCGTTTAACCTAATCCGACTGGGCCTATCTACTCTCCTGGGCCTTCAGCTTCCAGTCGCTTGGATCCACGCCAGGCCTTGATCCAGTCGCCGTCCTGCAGGCCCACTCGCCAGTTCCTGGGCCAGTCGGAAACGTCCTGCTGGGTATACCCCGGTAGGCATACACTACTAGGAAAATGGCTATAGGTAATCAGCACATCCGTGGCTCACATGGTTGAAGTGCCCCACGGCTAAAACAGGCATGGCTCACCTATGGGCAGTGCCCTACTAGTAACTAGAATAACCGTGGCGCACATGACTATAGTGCGCCACAGATGTGTGTGGCCAGGCCACATTGCCGCACGCCAAACATCTCAGGCGCACTATAGTCATGTGCGCCACGGTTGTTAGTGTCATCTGTGGCGCACATGGGGGGTGCGCTACGCCTAAGCGCACGCCTCTCTGGTGTGAACCATCTGCAAGCATCTGTGGCGCACATGGCATAGTGCGCCATGAAGTTTGTACGTGGCACTATGGCATGTGCGCCATGGATGTAGTGGCATGCACCAACTCCCCGTGGATCGCCTTTTTAGGGTTTGCAAAAAATAAACGAAAATGATAAACACTTCAAAAAATTAAATCCTTTCATATTTAGGTAGGTAATGTGGTATAGCTTCTAGTAAAATTAACAGAAATGAGTTTCGACTTTATTTGCAAAAAAAAGTAATGCCACGGTAAAAAGGCCGTAACTTTTGCATACGATATCGAAAAAAATCGTATAATATACCAAAATGACCAGAACGAGATTCCAGATCCGCTTGCAACCCCTTTAGGTCGTTTAGCGATTTTTTAGATTTTCAAAATTCGAAAAGAGTAAAAAGTTACGGTCAAAAAACCGTTTTTTCCTGCAGAAAAAAAAAACAGGGCGACTTATCCGTAGCGCACCTACACCTAGTGCGCCACGGATAAGCTTGGGCGGGATTCAAATTTGAATCCCCACCCCGCCCTCCTCCCTTTTCCTTTCCTCTTCCTCTCCCTTTCCCTTTCCACTTCCCTTCCCTTCCTCTTCCTCTCCCTTTCCCTTTCCTTCCCTTCTCCTTCTTCCTTCTTCCTTCTTCCTTCTTCCTTCTTCCTTCCTTCTCCCTTCTCCTCCTTCCCCTTCTCCTCTTCTTGCGGTGATGGCACGACGTCGACCTCCTTCTCCTCCTCCTCGCGGTGACAACGGCAGGCGGTGCAACGGGCCTCCTTCCCTCCTCCTCGCGACGCGGTGCAGCGGCCTCCTTCCTCCTCCTCGCGACGGTGCAACGGCGGCCTCCTTCTCCTCTTCCTCCTCCGCCTCCTGTTCTTCTCCTCCTATTCCTCCTCTGCCTCTTCTTCTTCTCCTCCTCTTCCTCCTCTTCTCCTCCTCCTCCTCTTCTCCTCCTCATCTTCTTCTTCTCCTCCTCTTCCTCCTATTCTCCTCTTCCTCCTCCTTGCAGTTCCAACGACGACACCGACGCTGCCTTGATCGACGGCGATGGCGACTGCAGACCACGCCGCAGACCGACGGCGAGATCCAGATCTGCTGCTTTTTTTGAATTTTGAAATTTACATCCGTGGCGCACAGACCCTAGTGCGCCACGTTATCGTTCATACGCATGGCGCACCCAAACTCGTGGGCGATCGGCATGTGCGCCACGCCTGTCTATAAACTTCTGTGGCGCACTAGGCAGTGCGCCACAGAAGTTTAAACTTCTGTAGCGCAAGGCACATGGCGCACTGCTAGTGCGCCACAGATGATGTTTCATGGTGCGCCACTAAAGTCCATTTTCCTAGTAGTGATATCCCCATCAGTAGTCCCCGAGACCGTCGTCGATTGGGCAGGTGGTTGCTAGCAGTCGGTGCATACGGGTCCAATGCGGTCACCCAGTCGAATCGGTGGCGGGCTCCTGAATAAAGGAAAAAACTAGTCACTCTGGTCACAGCTCGGCGAACGGGTCGGCGAAATATTTAGTCACTATTGTAGTGATAAGGTCGACGAGTCGAATGGATGAAGTTGAACCGTCAGACACGGTCAAAACTAGCAGCTGGAGTAATCCAACGGTAACTTTTGGCGTAATCACCGCGTAGTAACGGCTCCCTGATTTGGCGGGTAACAACCGCTATATAAAGGAAATGGTAGGCGATCGGAGAACCACCCTCTCGTCATTTCCTCCGATTTCGCGCATATCCGTTTTCCTCCGCATCGCGATCCAACCGATCCAAAATCCTCCGACCCCCACAAATCTTTCTGCCAATGGCCCCCTCTGCTGAACCATGGGGCAGGTCCAAATGCACGAGAGCGCTACTGGCGTCTTTCGAGGAAGCTGGGATCCTGCGCGCTGGCAGGTGGCGCATCCCCGCGGCCGGAGAGGTGACTCCGGACCCGCGCGAGGGAGAATTTGTCTACTTCACCAGCCACCTGGAGTGGGGGATGGGGTTTCCCACATCTCTCTTCTTCCGGCGCTTCTGCGCCTTCTACGGAATTCAGCCATCGGACCTGGGTCCGCACAGCATCGAGCAACTCGCCATCTTCATGGAGTTCTGCGAGTGCTACCTAGGCTGCAGGCCTTACTTCCCCCTATGGAAAGATCTGTTCCACGGGAGGATTAGTCGTGAAGAATCAGGAGGCCCAATGCTGGCGGCGGGTGGCCTGATGTTCCAGCTCAAGTCGAAAGCTTCCTTCTTCGACCTGATGCTACCTGCCAAGGCGGCAAGCGAGTGGAAGAAGTCCTGGTTTTATGTCACCGAGGCGACTCCAGACGGCGAGGTGGCGATCCCAAGGTACTCCGCCGACCGGCCCGAACCACGCCGACTCCAAGTCGACAAGCTCCCAACAGATCAGCGGATGGTCGTGGATGAGATGCTTCAAACCATCCGCGGCCTGAAGAAGAAGGGTCTTCAGACCATCAATTTGTACAACTGTTGGCTTGGACGGTGACTCGTTCCCCTGGCCCGCCGTGACCATTACATGTACGAGTACACGGGCCGGGAAGACTCGACGAAATCCTGCCTCGCAGAGTGGAAACTTGAAGACTACATCCCGACGTTGAAGAAGATCACCCAGGTGGTGTACCTGGACGCTAAGGCTGGGGTCGCCCCCTACACCGCGAAGCATCCAGCCCCGATGGTAAGTCATTTTTTTACCATTCGCCGTCGCAGTTGATGCTGTCGCGGTTATATCGATATTACTTCATGCTTGCTGCAGTTATTTCAAGTGGTGGAAGGGTGGCTTCCGCCCGCGGACGACGAGAACTCGAGTCTGTCCGTCCAGGACGGGGGCGAGTCGCCTCCCACCAAGGGCGGCGCCGAGAGCGACAAGAGCAACGACGACGACGAG
The DNA here is from genome assembly GCA_030063025.1 of Avena longiglumis. Lineage (NCBI taxonomy): Eukaryota > Viridiplantae > Streptophyta > Magnoliopsida > Poales > Poaceae > Avena > Avena longiglumis. The sequence goes on from CP125978.1 coordinate 43,758,150, forward strand.
TCCGAGGAAGAGGCCGCCCCATTGGTTCGCAAAACTCGCGGGCAGCGTCAGCGCGAACTCGAGGCGAGTAGAAGTCTTGAACGTCATGATGATGACGACGACGAGCTTCCCGAGCTCACCTCACGTCGCGAGGCCACTCCGTCGAAAAAGAAGAAGAAGAAGGAGGTGAAGGCCCCTCCGAAGAGGAAGACGAAGCCAGCAAGACAGGCATCTCTGCCTCATTCGGCGAGTAGTTCTGACGCCACCAGCCTGGCCAGGGATGAAGCGCCACAGACGATGGCAGCACCGGATGTCACCACCGTCCTGAGTGAGGTACCTCTGGCCTCGATTCCTCCCCCATTCGCCCCAGTCTCTGGGTCGGGGGTTGCTCCGGCCGCGACAGCTTCGCCTCCCAGGAGAGCTCCTGCCGAAAACATCGTGGAGGCTCCTATCGCGACCTCATCAACAAAGAGGCCGTCTGTGTCTTGGGCGCATGATATCCTGGAGATGGGCCTCAGTCGGAAACTGGGCCCCGAACTGGAGAAGCCGGCTAGCATCCGCACGGGGCTGCGGTTCATACCAGTCGCCAAGTGAGTTTTATTCACCTGCCTTATTTTTCGTTGTACTCGGACCACTTTGCTCATGTAATCAATTTGCAGGACTGGGGTTAAAAAGATAGGCCACCCGTCCGTGGCCAAAGTGCCGCCAGTCGTCGCCGAGGAGGACCCTTCTCGGAAGAGGAAGGCTGATGAGGTCGCTACCCCCACAGACAGTGCCAAGAAGGACAAGAGCGATGATGTCGTCACGGTGTCTGATGGCACGACGATTGCTCCGAGTGATCCTACGGCGGGGGCGGCCTTGACGATCAAGGAGGGTGGTTCCTCGCCGGGGATGGCCGAGCCGGCCTCTTTTGGTGCTGGCGCATCTATCGCGACCTTCCCCCGCTTCATGGCCAGAGCGGCTACGGCGAGTGGTACCACTCCATCGAGCCGCGTACATGGGGTCTCCGAAACAGAGGTCGAACAGCGTCGCGGACACACTTCGGCTATTCTCGCATCCGTGGACGCGCTACAGCTTCATGGCATGCTTGGTGCAACCATCCGTATGTCCGGTCCACGAGGATCGACACCGAATTGCGATGGTCGATTCTTACGGTTTTGTTTTTATTTCTCGCGCCTAGTCCCCGAGTGTCTAGTCGCTGAATTTCAGCGGGTGGGCACTTAGGATTTTTGATCTCCAGTCCCCGAGTGCCCAGTCGCTGAATTTCAGCGGGTGGGCACTTAGGATTTCGTTTTTGTTGACTGTTTAACTTTTGCATAGGGTTTGCAGCGTGAATCAGCCGACCGGCTTGCTGCGAAGTGTCGCGCGGAGAAGCAACTTGTCGCCGTCCAAGAAGCGAATAAGGGACTCCAGGCGATTGCTGCGAAGGCAGAGGGGGTTCGCTAGGGCCTTGTCCCGGCGAGTGAATTGACGGCGGCTCAATCGGCGTTGAGCTCGGCTAAGAAGCGGATCGCCGACCTTGAGCGCGAGCTTAAGGAAGCGAAGGAGGAGGCGAGTTCAGCGGATGGGCGGGCTACGGCTGCTGTTATGGCCGCCGCTGAGGAGCGTAAGGTCTCTGACGCCCTTGTTGCTAGGCTACAAGACGACTACTCCTCTCTTCAAAGATTCATCACGGATCTCGCTCGTCCTTTGATTGGTAAGTGTGCCTGCCTCTGCCTGTAATATTTGCATTGCGTGATCTTTGTTGTACTCACTGCCACCCTCTGTCCACAGGTCGGATCATCAACAGCTCGGAGGAGGCACAGTCGTACGACGCGCGGCAGTGTGTGGCCACTCTAGTCGACTCGGCCACTTTTTCCGCGGCTTGCATTCGGGCGTATCTTCAGGAGATGTCGCCCACGGAAGTGATTCCCAGGGACCTCGTCGAAGTGTGGCGATACTTGGAGAAGGCGCCGTCGGTCATCGAGTTTATGACGTGGTCAGCGTTCCGGCGCGGGGCGGTGACGGCGCTCAGCCTTGGGCTCGCCCACTTCCAGGAGGATTTTGATCTGGACGACGTGACGAGTGGCTACCCATCGTCGACGGGATCGGTGGAGATTGCCGAGGTGTGAAGTCGACGACGCCGCGGTATACTCCGATCGTGTCTGGGCGATGGGCGATCTCCTCCCTTATCAGGAGACGATCGTCGCGCCCAACGACCCCGAGCCGCCGCACCGCGACTTCAAGATCGAGCAACCCTTCCGTGCGGCGATGGCCGGTGAGATGACGACGTACCCGTCGAACCCGTACACTCCTTTCATTCGCAACCGCAAGGGTGGAGGCAAGTCGTCGTCGAAGCCTGCGGAGTAAAACGTTGTGCCCTGGGGCGTTAGTAGCAATTCGGCCATTAGGCGCAACATGTATTTTGTAACAACTTTGATCTGCTATAATGGGATATCGTGTTGTTTTGTGATTTGACTTGCGTGTGAGATTGAGGGTTGAACGAGTCCCCGAGCGCGTCCGCCCTTTTTATGGGGTTTACCTCGTTGGTTTATGTGTTTGCGGTTTTGATCGTTTTGTTATTGAGGTCGACTCGCCCGAGCTTGGAAAGCCAGTCGCAGGGCGACTCCCATGAGTGCTCTTTACTTCACCGCTTTACCTTGCGCGAACGAGGTCGGGTAGACGAGTCCCCGAGCATGGTACTTGGTGGTTCTAGTCGCGGCTCAAGGGTGGTGAGGATCGGCCGAGTGAGCGATACCCTCGCCTCTGGCCCGTTGGGTGATGGCGTAGTCTGGGCACGCTCTCGTACTTGGCGTTTTCCGTAGTCGCCGCATGGCGGTCGGGCCCCGGCGTGGTACTTGTCCGTTCGAGTCGCTGTGTCGAGGACGCGGAGGATCATGGTCGCTGTGAGGAGCGAAGGAAGTTGTCTTGGCTCGTTAAGCCAGTCGAGCTAGGCGACTCCAATGGGGCTCCGGGTAGGCGTTTTTCATGGACGTTACGAATCCTAGGGTAACCCAGTGCCCTCGTAGCACTACTTGGCCGTACCGATCGCTGTACCAGAGGTTGACTCCTGCTGTTAGCTTGGTGCTGTTACTACGAGTGCGAGTGGCACAAGATACAGAGAGTAGGCACAATTTGTGGTAACCAATATTTTTTATTTCATAGCGACTGGAGGATACATATGTGGAGTTCTAGGAGTAGAACTTCTGTAGGAGGTTTACATTCCATGGTCGCTTGACATCGAGTTTGCCGTCCCCACGGACGTCGATGAGGTAGTAGGCGTCGTTGCCGAGTACTCGCCCGATGGCGAATGGTCCCTCCCATGGGAGGGGAGAGCTTGTGCATGCCCTTCTTGTTCTGGATGAGTCACAGCACCAGGTCGCCTTCTTGGAAGGTGCGAGTTTTCACCCGCCGGCTACGGTAGCGGCGGAGTCCTTGCTGGTAGATGGCAGTGCGTGAGCGAGCCAGGTCGTGTGCCTCGTCGAGTTGATCGACTCCATCCTGACGTGCGAGTTCGTTCGCAGCCTCCGTGTAGTGTACGACCCTTGGAGAGTCGTGCTCGAGGTCGGTGGGCATGATCGCCGCCATACACCATGAAGAAGGGGTGAACCACACCGACTGTTGACCGAGGTGCGGATACCCCGATGATGGAGGGTAGCCTCGACCAAGACCGGCGCTTTGCGCTTGAGGTACTTGGAGCCGCGGCCGCGTGGAGGATGCTCGTTGGCCCGTTCCGCTGGCCGTTGGACTCGGTGGCGATCGACGCGAGGTCGAGTCGGATGTGATGTTCCTCGCAGAACTCGGCCATGGCTCCTTTGGCGAAGTTGGTGCCGTTGTCCGTGATGATGCTGTTTGGGAACCCGTAGCGATATATGAGCTCGCGTAGGAATTTTGTGGCGGTCTTCCCATCGCATTTCCGGACTGGCTTGGCCTCCACCCACTTTGTGAATTTGTCGCCCGCGACCAGGAGGTGGGTGAAGCCGGAGGGGGCCTTTTTGAAGGGACCTACCATGTCCATGCCCCACACGGCGAATGGCCAGGTGATGGGGATGGTCTTGAGCGCTGAGCTTCGTACGTGTGTCTGGTTGGCGTACTTCTGGCACCCGGCGCACCGCTGGACAATGTCGACGACGTCGGCGTGTGCGGTGGGCCAGTAAAAGCCATGTCGCATAGCCTTTGCGACCAGAGATCGGGCTCCGGCGTGGTGGCCGCAGTCGCCAGAGTGGATGTCGTGGAGGATCTTGTGTCCTTCGGAGGGTTGGACGCAGCGTTGGAACACGCCGGTCACGCTGCGCTTGTGGAGCTCGCCGTCGATGATGACGAAGGATTTGCAGCGTCGCGTTATCATCCGGGCGTCTGTTTTGTCTGCCGACAAGGTGCCTCCCTCCAGGTAGGCCATGTATGGCCTAGTCCAGTATTCTGGCTCGGCGATGAGTGCAACCAAGGCTGCCTCTGGTTGCAGCGGGACTCCGATGTCGATCTCCCTTGGGGTAGAGACGAACGGCTTGGTAATCGTGTCGAGGAAGATGCCGGCGGGTGGTGAGAGTCGAGCCGACACGATGCGAGAGAGTGCGTCGGCCTCCTCGTTCTTTCGCTTGTCGATCCACTCGATGGAGTAGCCTGCGAAGTGTCCGCCCAACTTGTCCACTGCTTGGCGGTACGCCGCCATGGTGGGAGAGACGGCGCCGCAGGTGCCAGCGACGAAGTCGGAGTCTCCGTAGCAGCGTAGGCGGTTGACGTTCATCTCCTTGGCAGCTCGCATGTCGTGGAGTAGTGCCTCGTACTCGGCCATGTTGTTGGTGCAGGGGGTGCAGTCGAGTCAGAGGACGTAGCGGAGCTTGTCGCCCTTCGGGGAAGTCAACACGATCCCTGCTCCTACGCCGCTCGTTTTGGATCCGTCGTGCGTGCTCCATGAGGGAGGTACGGCAGCTTTCCACCTTGGGCCTCTACCAGCCGGCGATGAAGTCCGCGAGAGCTCGCGACTTGATCGCTCGTGGCTCATACTTGATGTTGTGGACGCCGATTTCGACGCCCACTTGGCGACTTCGCCCGTCGCCTCAGCGATTGCGGATGATGTCCTGCAACGGTGCCGAGGAGACGACCGTGATCGGTGCTCCGAAGTAAAGTCTGGCGATCGGCGTTGTGCTCAAGACCGCCAGACACCATTTTCGTATTGCGGGTAATACCGCGCGACGTGAGGACCTCGCTGATATAGTACACCAAATCGGGCGCGGCGTGAACCGCATGGGTTCTTTGTGCGACGGTGAGTAGCGGTCTTGCGGTAGCACCTTCTTGAGGTCGTAGTCGAGTCCGCCTCCTTGTCCCCATGGAAGGTGGGTTCTTCCGTCAGCGGTATAGGGGCATCGCCTTCCGCACGGATGAGGATGAAGCTGAGCGACTGACTCGACCAAAGCTCGCGCGTCAGCACTCGGGTTTCCGAGTAGAGCGATCGTGTCGATCTTAGTGGGGTTCGCCTCGATCGCGCTTGGAGCGATGGTTACTCTGTTGGTACAATCAAGGTACTTTGCTTTTAGCTTTAGCTTTATCTTGTATTTGGCGGGTTGGCGAATGTTTACGGTGGCCACGTGAGTAGATCGCTGGCGGCGGGTCTTCACTACCTGCGATCGGATATTGCGGCCAATTTGCGGCCAATTTGGCTCATGCATTCTGCCGTAGGCCGCGTGACGTTCTTGAGGCGAAGGTCATGGCGGTGGCGGTAGTGAAGGCTCCGAATGGCGTGATGAACACCATCTTTTCCTCGTCCTCGACAGCCATTTTGATCTGGTTGTACCCAGAGTAGGCGTCGAGGAAACACAGCGACTCCGAACCCGCGGTGGAATCGATTATTTGGTCGATCCGCGGGAGGACGAATTGCTCCTTCGGGCAGGCGCCGTTTAAGTTTGTGTAGTCGATACACATCCTCCAGGTCCCATTTTTCTTCTCGACCAGGACTGGGTTTGCCAGCCACTTGGAGTATTTTATTGGCCGGATGAAGCCTACAGCGAGTAGACGCTGCACCTCCTCGGCGATGGCTCGGCGGCACTCTTCATTGAAGGTCCGTAGAGACTGCTTGACAGGTCGCACTTTGGGGTCGGCATTGAGTTTGTGCTCAGCGAGTTCCCTAGGGACACCAGGCATGTCAGAGGGCTTCCATGCGAAGATGTCCCTGTTCTCACGGAGGAACTCGATGAGCGCGCCTTCCTATGCTGGGCTCATGCCCGTCCCGATCGTCACCGTTCGCCGAGTCGCTGGGGACCAGCTCGTGAAGGCGGGTTTGCGTCGTCCCCTCGAAGGTTGAGGTGTTGACGCCCGAATTGGGCTTCTTGAGTATGGTGGGGTCGTCGTTGTTGACCCTTCGCCAGATTTGGCGAGCTTCGTCGGCATGGTTGGTCTCGCCACGATGACGGGCGTCGAGTTTGGCTCCTTTGGGCCTCGGCGGCCATGTCGTCGCCGTTGATGGTGATGACGCCGCGGGAGCTTCATCGAGTTATGCAGCGTAATGGGCGCCATGAATTTGGCAAACGCACGCCAGACGCAGATGGTAGGGGATATCGGGTACCAGTCAAGACGATCCGCTCGGTGCGGAAGTTTGCTGGTGTGCCGAAGGTGACTGGTAGCGTGACCTTGCCGATTGGGTATGCCTTCCGATCGGGGACGATGTCGTGGAACGTGGTGTAGGTCGTCTCGACCATCGACTGCGGGAGCCATAGTCGCCTGAAGGTGTCCAGGTACATGATGTTGATGGAGCTGCCGCCGTCCATCAATGTCTTGTGGAGCCAGTAGTCTCCCACCTTGGGCTTGACCACCAGGGCGACACGGCCTGGGTACTCGGTGCGTGGCGAGTGGTCCTGGCGGCTCCAGGTGATGGGCTGCTCCGACCAGTTGAGGAACTGGGGAACGTCCACCTGGGCCACCACGTTGACGGCGACGGCGCGGGCGATGACCTTATTCTCACGCTTCGTGTTGAAGCCTATGAAGGTGTGGAGCGAGCCGGCCACACTGCCGAATTTTCCGCCGTTTGGCGGGTTATTGTCGGGTCCTCGCGCTGCCGTGCCTTCTCAATCTCCTTGAGAGAGTGGCGGTCGTGGTGCGTGGCGGGCTTCCCTTCCTGCTGTAAACGCACAAGGTTGGTTAAGGAGGGCCGCGGTCGAACCTTGGTTTCGCCTTGTAATTGCCGCCATCGCGCGCCCTCCGTCATGGGCGGAATCTCTTGGGCTCGCGCTGCACGTGCCCAGCGTTGGCGACGAAGTCGACTCGCCCGTCACTGCGGCGCTTTCCGGTGAGGCGAGTGTTGTTGTAGCGTAGGTCGGACCATCGTCCGTTGTCGTTGTTGTTTGTGCGGCGCTGACCACCCGACTCGTCGTCGGTTTCCTGGTTTGGGTCTTCCTCCGTGTATCTCTTGGCGATCTCGAGGAGGTCCGGTATGTTGTCGAGTGTGCGGGAATGTCGTTTGAGCTTGGCGACCAGGGGCTCGTAGCGGCACGAGGTCTTGAAGGCAGTGGATCGCGGTGTCCGGGTGGATGCCGACCGCGTTGTACCATAGTTCTTGCCATCGCTGGACCCAGCTGCGGGTTGACTCGCGGGGTCCCTGGATGCATCGTTCCAGGTCCTCGATGGTGGTGGCACGGGTGTAGGAGCACTCGAAGTGCCTGACGAAGGCATCGCGCATCTCTTCCCAGGAGTCGATGCTATCCGGGGGAAGAGTGTTGATCCACTGCCTGCATGTTCCCTCCATCATCAGGGGAAGGTAACGGGCGGCTAGCAGGTCGGTGTGGCCAGCGATCCCCATCGCCATGAGGTAGGTGTCCAGCCACACGGAGGGGTCGTACGAAGGGTCGTACTTCTCTATTTCCTTCGGCGCTTTGAAGTTCGCCGGGTATTTTTCGCCTCGGATCATCGGTCCAAAGAACCGGGGCCCGAGTCGGCTTAGCGACCATCGGCTCGCCGTCGCGGCGATTGGTTAGGGTGTGTCGCAGGTCGTCGGGCTGGCGTGCGCGCCAACTTTGGTTGTTGATGATGTGGGTGCGGGCGTCGACGGGCTGACCGTTGGCGGCGATGAAGTTGGTCGCTGGCCTGGGGTCGTTGGTGGAGAGTGCCGCGTTCGTGGGTCGGTATTGGAGCTGCAGTGGTTCGGGTGGCGGGCAGTTAAGGGTGTTTGCCGCCAATGGGCGGCCGCTTGAGGCCGCTCTGCTGCCCGAAGAACGCGAGTACATCCGACCCTGTGAGTCGGCGCCTGCGTTTTGTTGCTCGACCGCTTTGCAGCGAGTCCTTGACGCGTCTTTGGATCTCAGAGGCGCCGCCACCGGTGACCGTGATGTTGTCGACCGCTTCGCCCGCCATGAGGTTGTCCATCGGTGGAGAATAGTGGTAGGCGTTCGCGTCTCGCTCCCGTGAAGAGACCACCGCGCTGGTCCTCGGGGTGCAGTTGGGTGGGGTGTCGTTCGCCGACCGGTGGGGGCCGGGCGCTTCCCGGGTGGCGCGTTCGCAGATCGCGGCCGCCACGCTGGCCGGGTCGTTCTCGTCGTGAAGTTCAGCGCGCTGGACGGTGGGGTTCAGCGACTGATTCGCCGGTGGTAGCGTGGCGGCTCCTGGCTCGTCACCGCCGAGGCAAAAATTCGCTCGGCTTGCTCATGCGGACCGCCGCCAGCCAGCGGAGCTCCTCGACCTCCGTTGCCGTGGCGTTAGGAGGATCGGGTGGAGAAGGATCCTCCGGCGGATCGGTGCGATCGCCATGTAGGTCGCGGCGTGGCGACCGGTCCTGTCGCGGAGATCGGCGGAGTTTTCCGACCCGGAGTCAAGTCGAAGATCCCAAGGATGGAGGGATCCTCGAAGTCTCCCACGTTGGAGACCTGGGTGATGGAGCCCGCGGGCGAAGCCGCGGTGATGGATCCGGCGATTGACGTCGGGGTCGCCGAGTCGGCGTCGTCGTTGAGGGTCGTCTTCCGCGACCATGTGTTTTCGCCACGTCGTGTGGGCGAGTTGTACTCGGGAGGCGATGGATCGTCGCGGACTGGCTCGGAGAGACGGTCGGCGGCGACTTCGCGGATGCGAGCCGAGTCCTCCGAGATGATGACGTCGGTGAGGCCGATGAAGAGGCTGATCGTGCCGATCGCAAGATTATCTTGGCGTGACGGGTCGCGCCGGGACGTAGCGCTGGCAAGATCTGGAGCATCTCGCCGATCGCTATCATGCGGCGCACCGACTCATTGATGGGGAGATTGGATCTCGCCGCAGAACACCGCCAGCCCCAAGGTGGGCGCCTTGTCATGGGAATGACCATGGCGAGCTGCAATCGGCGAGTAGTAGAACGAAGGGCAAGGCGGCCACCATCTGCGGTGCGAGATGAGGCGAGACACAAGGTTTTACCCAGTTCGCTTCGGAGGGTAAAGACCTACTCCTGCTAGATTGTATTATGATGAAGGTACAATGGGGCGAGCTCGACGGCTAGGCGGCGAGTCGCTTGGGTGGATGGTGGAACGTCTCCTCTACACGCCCTGTAGGGAGGTTTATATAGACTCACCCCCCCTAGGGTTTACATATCTCAACCGAATCACTTAAGGTTTCGGTATTCGTTTAACCTAATCCGACTGGGCCTATCTACTCTCCTGGGCCTTCAGCTTCCAGTCGCTTGGATCCACGCCAGGCCTTGATCCAGTCGCCGTCCTGCAGGCCCACTCGCCAGTTCCTGGGCCAGTCGGAAACGTCCTGCTGGGTATACCCCGGTAGGCATATCCCCATCACTCTTATTCATGGAACAGGTGGATTGTTTACCTTACACACTTTGCTTAAAGCAGTTATCTGTTGCTTGCAACTTAATACTGTAGGGGGTTCGGATGATAATACAAAGGTGGACTTCTAGTCATAGATGCAGTTGGATGGTGGTCTATGTATCTTGTTGTATTGCCCAATCGAATCTCATAGGATCATGATGTCTAGTATTGCATTGTTATGCCTTGCTTAGTCCTGTCAATTTCCCTGCTGTAATTTGTTTACCCAGCATGCCATATTTGTTTATCTAAGGAGAACACCTCTAGTGAATTATGGACCCCGGTCCAATCTTTACCATTGATACATCTTCCACTATTATTGTTTACTTGCTGCAAGTCACTATTACCTTCCACACCATATAGTTAATCCTTTGTTATAGCAACCGGTGAGATTGACAACCTCACTGTTCATTGGGGCAAAGTCTTGAGTTTGTGTTGTGCAGGTTTGCAAGTTGCTTGCAACACTTTTGAGACGTTTCCTTCCTCCTACTGGTTCGATAACCTCGGTTTCTTACTGAGGGAAAACTTGTTGCTGTGCTCTTCACACCTTGCTCTTGGGGTTTCCCAACGAAGCTCTCTCACGTCGACGGAGCGCCAACAAAGGACCACGTGAAGACTTGATGTTCAAAAAGATTTCGGGTGGCCCAATCACATTACAAGTTTGACTCCTTGAAGGACACGACTAGTTATAGATAGAGTTTTAAAGGGTTGAACCCTAACTTGTAACCGACTCGACCTACCCTCGGGACCTGGCCTATCTATATAAGGGCCAGGAGGGCATGACGAGGAGGATCTCTCCAACTCATACACACACCTCACGCCGGATCGCATCTGCGCACCCCTGTAACCTTCGGTTCCGCCATAATCAAGAACATACAAGTAGGAGTAGGGTTTTCCCTCCGGCGGCCTGAACCTGGGTAAACCTCGTGTCCCCTTGTTGCTTGCCTGTTAACCGTCTCGCGACTTCCAGCATCCCCATCTTCTCCAAAACCCAAGTCCATAACAATGGGCATTGACAAGTCGAACCCTCGTCACTACTGACTACATACTTTGAATTTCTAATGTAAGAAAGCTAGTCGTGCATTTGGACACTCAACTTGTTGAATGAGTAATGTTTGACATGTAGGTTTGTTCGCAGAAAATTCCATGGTGGTGTTGTCATGTCAAGTGCTCTGAGCAAGATGCATACCTGGTGGACGTGTGACCTAAATGAGTGGTTTGTGGACAAAATCTTCGTGTTCATTAATCAGAATCTTCGTCTATCCGCTTGGTAGAAAATACGTGTTCATTAATAAAAATCTTGCATTCTTTGTATTGAGAAGTTGTTTCCTTCCTGAATGATTTGAAACTTATTTCTTTGCACGTATACTTCTTGATGTCCAACACCTAAGCAAAATACTACCAATGTCATTCTAGATCCAGTGAATTCCCCAATCTTCGTTCAACAAGGGAGTACAAAGGGCCGTAGCCTTAATCTATTTTTGAGTTCATTGAATTTATTTGGGATCTACATCTACTTATGAACTAGATACGGTAAATTATTTATCATGTGTCCTCCTATCATATATTTCAATGAAGTAGCAACTAGCACAAGATTATTTTTCATACTCTTTACTATGACTATTATGATCCCAAATCTATGTGGCTTATCATTCATATGATATGTTGGTACTAGATATTTACTCTTTGAGTTAAACTGCAACTACATAATGGAATGTTTGAGTTCATCGTAAAGTACATGTGCATGACGATGTTGTTTGCTAATATATGGCTTATTGTTCCTCTGATATGTCATATGATCATAGTTTACATTGTATTACTTGTAATTTCCTCTAATTTTACCTATCCTTACGTGTATATTTTACCTATCTTCAGATCCTTCACCAATGGATTTGAAGACGAGTCTATTCAAGCAAGGATGGTGCGACGGTGGCTGCATTCTTGTGGTGGATGTGTGTCCTCAAGCTCCACCGTTGTGGCAGCGTTTGCTCCAGCGCCGACATGGAACCTGGGAGGTAGTCAAGGAGCAGTTGCAGATTGTGGTATGCATCGACGACATCTGAAATATGGTGGACCGCGTGCTAGGTCCGTGGTTCGTGAATGGCGGGTGTGGTTTCCTCCTCCGGTCGCCGCATCGAGCTCGGGTGAGGAGGTGATCCAACATATTTTCCTTTGGTGGCCACTGTTTTGGTGTGACAGCAATTGGCGTCAAGCTCGAAGGATTCTTTGTTCTAGATTATAATTTTCTTTCTTGGTTGGTGGTCCTTTCCGCAAAGGCTTGCGTTCTGTCATTTTTTTAGTTTTACCAGATCCGCGTTTATATGTCTTGTACTATGATATTTATAATATAAATAAGACATGTACTACCATAAAAAAAAGTAGGAAGTACGAACGCCCATGAAGACGAGGTGTGGTAACCATGGGCTCCATGAAACCGACATTTATTTATATAGCCACATCGTGACAGACGGTATTGTAAGGACAGCACGGGGCGGCCGCCCAACTGGACAAGCTCGCCATTGGAGATAAGGTGTAAAGCAAAATACCAAGCACCTGGAAATTGCATCAATAGGTAAACAAAACACAAATACGTGCAAACAAACAACTAGACCAAATTACAACAAAACTGAATGCTGAAAGCCAAACGAAATACCAATGTTGGCCCAAGTCCAATCTCACCAGATGCAGTATCCAGCGAACCAACAAGAAAAAACGAGTTCTCAAAAAAAAAAAGCAAAAACGAAAAATTAAAACGTGAACAAGCAAAACACATCCTTTACTTTCACGTTTGCTCAGTGGGCTGACTTCCTCCCTTCCGCCGGCTCACTGGGCCCCACGGTGTGACCCGCCCCCAAAAGATTCCCAAAGTCGGAAAAGAAATGGCCTGTACGCGAGCGACCGGGATAGAAAGGAGGACAGAAAGGAAATCGAATCCGCAGGAAAGACGCCGGCGGCGGCGTCCAACCCCGACGATGTGGCTCCTCGGGGTGCGAGGAATTTTCCTCGCCTTTACCTTTTTTGTTCAATTCGGCGCTCGTCTCTTTCTCCCTCCCAAGCCCCGAAGCCGCCCAACTGGTCTCTCTCTTTCTCGCCCCCGCGCTGCTGTTTCCCTCTCCTCCGCACGCACGCACGACGCGCCGTCGCCGCTCTCTCGTTACCTCCGCTCCTTCGGAGGCCCAAAGGGCGTGCCCGCCGCGCCGCTAGATTTCTACCCGTCTCCCCGTAATCTCCTCCTCGCCATTGGAGCTGCGAGAGCAACACCGCCAGGCCGGCGACTCGTTTCTTGAAGTGCGGAACCAGATCTTTCTAGAGGTGCCGTTCTTTAATCTTTCCCCCCTAGATCTTCTCCTGGGTCTTTTTTAATCACCTTCTTGCCACGAGAAGTTCTTGTTTTATTTTAATCTTGCCATTCTGGAGCTCCGTCTGGACTCATGCTCTGCTTCATTCCTTCCTTTCTTTCCCCAGGATTATCAATTTCCTTGTATCCTCCACGATTCTTGATTGGCTAATCTCTGAGTGCTGCGCAGAACCGGAGCCGGGATGGCGAAACTGATGGGCGGCGCTGCTGGCTTCCAGCAGGGGGCGATGCATGTGCAGAGAGGACGCGTGCAGGCGTCTGGCCTGCCTTCTCTGTCTCTGTCCTTCAAAACGTGCGCCCAGCTTGAGATCTCCAGGTGAAGTTGCCCGCTCTCTCTCTCTCTCTCTCACAAGGTCTAATTTCTACTAGGTCGTCAAGCTAATCCCAAATGTTTCTTGTAATTCCATGGCCTGCCGTCTAAGACTGGTATACAGGACCTGGGACTGGGAGTCATGTTTACCAATGATGATCATTCAAGCAGCTGAAATTTTTACCTTCTTTAACTACTCATTTTCCCCCAATAAACTCTTCTCTGTCTAAAGTGGTTCTTGAAAAGCAACACCAAAGTCTTCAAATGGATCCATCTAAAACGTGTTAAAAATTCTCAGATGGTTGCTACCGTCAATGCATAATAACTGATAGCTATTACTTGTTGATGCATTCTTAAATGCAAGTCTTAATTGTAATTTAAGCTGACGATGCCATGCTGGTTGTGCTGCAGATTCTGCAGTATCCCCCGCTTCATGGCTACAAAGGCCGTGAGTGTTCCCCAACAGCATACAAGGCACAGGGCCGGATCCATCAGAGCCTCTGCCCTCTCACGCCTGCAAGATGATACCACCAGATATTTCGATTTTGTGGTCATTGGCAGCGGTGTTGCTGGCCTCAGGTACGCTCTGGAAGTTTCGAAGCATGGCTCTGTCGCTATCATTACCAAAGCAGAGCCTCACGAGAGCAACACCAACTATGCACAAGGCGGTGTTAGTGCCGTTCTGTGCCCCTCGGATTCTGTGGAAAGCCATATGCAAGATACCATTGTTGCTGGGGCTTATCTGTGTGATGAAGAGACCGTCAGAGTAAGTTCAGCATCCAATCATGAGCGCAATGGTTGCTTTCTTGTGTGTCATTATATTTATGGTGAATGGATCCTTTTTATTACTTTTAAGCCATCGTTTTTGATCAATAACCTCCCTCCTGCCGTCTTTCAGATAGTATGCACAGAAGGTCCAGAGCGTGTCAAGGAGCTAATAGCCATGGGTGCTTCATTTGACCATGGAGAAGATGGTAGACTGCACCTTGCAAGGGAAGGTGGACATTCTCACAACAGAATAGTGCATTCCGCTGATATGACGGGAAGAGAGATCGAAAGAGCACTGCTTCAGGCGGTTGAAAATGATGAAAACATATCTTTGTTTGGCCATCACTATGCCATTGATCTGTTGACCTGTCAGGTTGGTTTCTGGTGTTCTCATGCAATCATTTGTTGATTGATATGTGCGTTTGGTTTCATTGCTAAACCTTGTGTATAAAATATACTCTTGATTATATGATGGATAGTACCCTTTTTCTGTTGATCATTTGATTCACCTCCACTTGTTGCATCTATGGCATGCATGCGTTTTCCACTTTTACACTGTTACTTTGTAAACTTGCCTGCTAATTAGGTGCTATCCTTCAGACTAATAAGAGCACATAAAACCAATACTGGACTGAATATTGGTTGGCACCTGGTAAGAGTACGTCGCAATACTTGCTCCTAAAATTTTATGCAAGTTGCTAGTATACTTGACTTGCCGGGGATCGGTCATTTTCTGCTTAAGAGCGAATAGTTGTTCCCCTTTCTCTTAAAGTGACTTCACAAGCAACAAATCGTGGAATAAAGTAGTTTGTAGCTAAAAAACTGAAGTCTTGTCATTGAACTGTTTTGTTTTCAGGAAACGGCATTGGAAGTGATAAGGTACCGGTGATAGATGTCCTGTGGTTTCCAAATGTTTGGCGATAGTGACATATTAAGTGCAACCTTTAAATGTTTTCACTTACTAGTGCTAAATTTGCAAGACACCATTTCTACTTTGACGTGGTACCACTTGGCTTGACAAGTTGGCCCTTTGGTTTTGCTCCTATTTTCTAATTTTGGTTTCTCTGGTTTCAATCACATTCAACTTCATAGATTGTTTTACTCGAGTTACCCCAGGAGGCAAACTCACTTTCCATGAATGGAAATTTGTTTGCCACGTACAAATGCACAATTGGCACCTCCTATTAGAGTTTCCATTCAAACCACATTGACTTAAGTGAAGTGTTTTACTGCAGAACAATGGTGAAATATATTGTTATGGAGTGGATTCATTGGACACCAAAGCTCAAAAGGTACATTAACTGGAATTGTTTTATCCTCCTTAGTATCTTCATCTTTTCCTCTTGTCATGTTTGTCATTTCTAAGTTCCTTACAATTTTTATCGAAGGTTACTTTAAGTTAGATCACTTGGGTCTTTCTCATCTTATGTCTTATTCAGGTAGTGCGTTTCATCTCAAAAGTTACATTGCTCGCATCTGGAGGAGCTGGCCACATATATCCTACAACAACGAATCCACCGGTACATTAAGCAATCCTTATTTATTATCTTTGAATATAGAGTATTTTAATGCACTTTTGGTTATCTTCTATCTCACATTACAACATTTTTTAATGATGTATGCTAGATGAACAAATGACTGTGACGCATCATCTGATTTGTCTTGCACAGGAAACAGGTCAATGCAATGCTCATGATTTTCCTAATACTCCTTAAATCTCAATGTTTCAGGTGGCTACTGGGGATGGAATTGCAATGTGTCATCGTGCTCAGGCTGTGATATCCAATATGGAGTGAGTTTTCCTCTGCTCTGATATATGTTTATCCCTTATTAACTGAACTACTCACCCATGCTTCCCTGATCAGTGTTGCACTAGTAGCTACGTATTGATCTCATTCAACTTTCAAAACTTTATTTGTATAAGGAACTCTGGGATTTCATAATAAAATGTTGACATTTCACAATGACAGGTTTGTACAGTTCCATCCAACTGCACTAGCAGACGAAGGCCTCCCAATAAAACCAGCTAAAACAAGAGATAATGCATTTCTCATAACAGAAGCAGTCAGAGGAGATGGAGGAATTCTCTACAATCAATCCATGGAGAGATTTATGCCTTTATATGATGACCGTGCAGAGTTGGCGCCGAGAGATGTGGTCGCAAGAAGCATAGATGATCAACTGAAGAAGCGTGGAGAGAAGTATGTCCTTCTGGACATCAGCCACAAGCCAAGAGAGAAAATCCTTGGTCATTTTCCCAACATTGCCGCAGAATGCCTGCGACATGGCCTGGACATCACACGGCAGCCCATACCTGTCGTTCCAGCAGCTCATTACATGTGCGGTGGGGTTCGGGCCGGCTTGCAGGGGGAGACAAATGTGAAAGGCTTGTACGTTGCTGGTGAGGTGGCTTGCACTGGATTGCATGGGGCTAATCGTCTAGCAAGCAACTCATTGCTGGAAGCACTGGTATTTGCTCAGAGAGCAGTGCAGCCCTCTATTGACCACATGGTAGATGTGGAAGCTGACCCTTGCCTTGCGGCTAAATGGGCCCGCCCTGTGCTCTCTGTCTCTATTAGGGACAGTACACTCCCTGAAATCATTGAGAGGACAAGGAAGACCAGGATGGAGCTGCAATCCATAATGTGGGAGCATGTCGGTATAGTGCGGTCGACGAACCGGTTGAAGAATGCGGAATGGAAGATTGGTGATCTGGAGTCAGAGTGGGAGGAATTCTTGTTCAGGAGGGGCTGGAAGCCCACCACGGTGGGGATCGAGGCCTGCGAAATGAGGAACCTCTTCTGTTGCGCGAAGCTGGTCGTGAAGAGCGCACTTGCGAGGCGGGAGAGCCGTGGCCTGCACTTCACAGAGGACTTCCCATACCTGGAGGAGAGCAAGAGGAAGCCTACAGTGATCTTCCCTACTGCTATCCAAGAGCTGACATGGAGTTCAAAGCCATTGCAGAGGCAGCTGCAGTGCAAATAGTTGGCGAGACCCGAAGTTTGGGGCTTGAGGATTCATTAATTGATTACAATTACTAAACTAGGCTGAAGTAGCCTTTTAATCTGGCAGTATACTCACCCAGCTCTGGATTTGTGATAGATTCTTCAGTTTATAACTAGGCTGAGGTAGCCTGTTGCATCAGTATATTTGCTTATTTTGTCTATCATCATTCCAAATCAGATCCAGGTGTTGTAACCAGTAAGGTGTTACTGGGAATATGTTCTGATACTTAATGTATAGTTTAGGGCTGCAGATGATTGTAAACATTGATTTGATCTGAATGGCTAGACTTCCATCAAATTAGATGTCATCAATCTTGGTGATAAGTGTATGATGTTCACAATTTGAGTGATAGAATTTCCTTAATTTTGGCTGCTAACATGTATGCAAGTATTTAGTTTTGTCATGTGGAAATAACAGAACATTATATTTGGTATGATTAGCACTTTATTATTACCTCTATTTGTTACTACAGTGGGAATTGGAAACTCTGGAAAGATTTCTAATAAATGTGAAACCAAAACCAGTGCCAACGGAAACAATTTGATGCTGACAAAGTGGATTTCATTTTTGGGGTATCTCAGATTTCTATTCATACATAGCTGGCAAAAGGGAGAAATAAATTAAGAATAAGGAACAAAACGGTCCAATGCATTAGTCAAATGGCATATTCCTCCTATCTTTTTTCCTCATCTTTAGTTTGTTGGTACCCATCTAAACCATTAGCCTGATCAGTGGGCGCACTTTAGATGCTTTGCTCACAAGTCACAACCAGGTTATCTCACATAAAGTGTAAATTGAAAGGCATGTCAAAAAAGTGTAGATTGAACGGATACGTACAGGCATAAGAGTAATGGCTAATACAGTACCATCCTCACACCAATGTGCTACCAGCAAGCAAACCCAGCTAATAGTATCCTCCTATAAACCATTTGGGCAAGTACAAAAGCTTCTGGATCAATGAAAATTTGTAGTGTTTGGACTTCAGAACACAATCGTTCATGGCAGAAAAGTGAGATTGCATTCTTTCTCCTTGAAAGACAGCAATACCTATCGCTTTATCGGCAGTTCATTCTTGGAATGGCAAACATAAAAAGGCCAGCCCAAAGCCCTTGTTGTCTATCATATATGAAGTATGAAGCACTCTTGGATACAAGAAATTACACATGCAAACACCTAATCAGCCAGGTCACAATCCACCCTAAATTTGCAGTGCCTTGAGAAAATTCGAACCACCAGCCAACTACCAATAAACAGCAACTAACAAGTAACAACCAGAAGGCTTAATTCGTTAGAAGAATGAGAATAACAAAGCATTTGGAGAACAACAAGACGATGGGAGCATAACCATGCTAAGTAATAAGTGCTGAGTAATAACACTAGGTCTCATGCCAACTGATAGCAAAGCATCAAGTACTCTGAATGCTCTCTCCATCTTGGCGACTAAGCAATACCAATCGATCATCGAAGTAAATTACCCTTCCGCGGCCTATGACGAATACCCTTATTCTTCATTTCGGTAGTCAATTCCTTGGCTTTCACCAAATCACCATATGTACAGTAACCCTGGATCATGCAATGGTAAACATTTGCGCCATGTGGTACTCCAGTATCAATCATCTCACTGAATTTGTCCATAGCATCATCCATCCTGCCCATTCTGCAAAACGCAGCTATCATAGCTAAATACGTGACTTCATCAGGGTTCATCCCTTGGTTCAACATTTCTTCGAAGAAAAGCATAGCCACATCCATCTTTCCATACTTAGCATATGCACCAATCAGTATGTTGTAAACATAGAGACTGGGTACAACTCTGTCTCCTACCATCCGCTCAAAGAGATCAGCCATATCAACAAGGGATCCTTCTGTAGCGTACGCATTAAGCAAAATGGCATATGAGAAAACATCAGGTTTATAGCCCTTCTTAGCCATGGAATAAAATAATTCTGCAGCTTCTTTGATTCTTCCGTTCTTGCAAAAATAGTCCATGACTGAGGCGCGGGTAAAATTGTCGTGTATGATACCTTGAGTTCTCATTTCTTCCGACAACCTAATGACTTCTTCCGACTGGCCCGAAATAGAATATCCCTGGATCAGGCAATTATATGTCACAGCATCCGGCCGAACACCATTATCAACCATTTGACGAAGTACCCCCTCTGCCTTGTCCATTGCTCTTGCTTTGCAGTGCCCATCAATAATGCAGTTATATGTCACCACATCAGGCACAACTCCCTGCTCTATCATTTCATGGAATACATCCAATGCTTTGCTCATTTCACCCTCCTTCAAGAAACCATCGATTACCGTGTTGTATGAAAACACGTTGGGAGAGTGGTTAGCTCCTTTGTTGGCCATCATCCTGAGCAGGTCAAGCGCATGGTGGCTCCGCCCATTGTCACAGAAGCTCTTGAGAATTACTGAGTAGCAGATGACATTAGGAAGGTCGTCGGGCATCCTGTGGAGCAGCATGTCCAGAGCCTCCTCTGGACGCTTCATGTCACAGAGGCACTTGAATAAGCTGCTGAATGTAACAGCATTCGCCATGATGCCTGTCTTGAGAAGGCGGCCGAAGAAGGCAGGCCCTAGGTCCGGACGGCGCGCACGGTGGCAGCAATCAATTAGTATGCTGTAGGTGTAAATGTTAGGTGGCCTCGCCCAGCTGCGGCGCGCTTGCGCCATAGGTCCGAAGAGAGCGATGGCGAGGGCAGGGCCATCAGGGCAGGCGGTGGAGGGCGGAGCACGCGCGAGGGCGGCAAGCAAGCCGTTGAGTGCGCGTTGTGGTACTGGAACTCGTTGACGAAGCAATCGATCGAACAGTTGGTGCGCATGCTCCGGACTGAGCGTCCCCGAGGCCAGACGATCCTTGAACTCGTTCAGCAGCTGGAGGGCGAAGGCGGCGGGTGAGAGGACGGGGACGAGGCTGGAGAAGGAGCGGGGTCCAAGGCGTGACGCTGACATTGCCGCCGTCGCCTAGGAGGGTGGAGCTCCTTCCTATAGCGGCGGGTGGATGCGGGCGGCAACCAGGACCAACCGCCGGCGCGAGACCTGGTGGGCGCCTCTGTCCTTCCTGCAGCTGCCGCGAATGCTGGAGCGCGCCGGCGACGACGAACCGCCGGTGGGAGGAAGGCGGAGGTGGGTGGAGTTTGAATGGGGAAATTTTGGATTTGGAGCCGGAAATGATAGACCTACGGACGAATTCTTACGGAATCGAAACTACGGACTGACGTGCTGGTGGAGTAATGCTACATCTACGGATGCTTTGTACAAAAATTTCTTACGGACAACCACCTGTGGCAAACGAGATCAGTTCGTGATCCTAAATTCAAGGAAGAAAACAAAATAGGACAAAAACATAATCAAATCCGGTGTTGCCACATCATCCCCTACGACCAGTCCGCAACTGCCGCCTGTGCGTGTGCATCTTGCATCTTACTTGCTGCAGACTAGGAGAGGTCCGTACACTCATGCGTCTCATGCTCTCTGCCATTCTGCGAGTTCGTTAGAGACTGGGAGAGTTTCTTTTTTTTTATCTAAAAATATCAAATTGGGAGAAGTGCATTTGCCCTCCGGGAAATCAGTACGTATTATAAAATTACGAGTATGAACAATATCAAATTGGTGCGGATCGCTAAATTTGTCATGAAATCTATGTTTATGATATATGAGCTTTTGTTTGAGACCACTATTTTGAAAAATATTGGTCCATGTCACTTGAGAGAAAATGAGTTCATGGCAGTGTCATATGCTTACATGCATAACCCGAGTTACTACTAGAGTAGATACTCAAGGACTGAAAATCATTCGTAGCTCCGAGCTCTAGTGATCTCGCTTTTTTTTAAAAAAAAAAGTCAAAAATTTTAGTTTTAGGTCCCCGAAAGTTCTAGAAAATAAGCACACAAATAAGTACATAATTAGAACGGAGATACGAACAATGGAAAATAAATTGGAAGAAGCAAAAAAAAACAACAACATTGAAAACAAAAAAGGTTACAGTCCTAGGACGGCCCCCTTAGCGCCTCGATGCCGGTCCATATCATTTACTATCAAATAAAGTGCATTTCCTCATGTATAATTTCCGAATTGCTTGCATAATTAAAACCTTGCAAATGTGCTAGTTGCTAAATTCTTACCTTCAATAGACCTTGCGATAAATATGTTCTACAAAATCCTCTCTCAAAAAAATTGTGGGTCTTTTATACCCAATGTGAGGCCCATAAAATTTTAAAAATAGTTTACATTCGTTTGGTACATGTATATTTTTGCTGACATGATAACTATAATTTATTTTCCCAGTTTTTTACTTTCCTCTTTTTCTCGTGTGGATGTTTTTCCCTTTTTTTGCCATTCTTTTAACAGTATGTTTTTTTCTTCCTTTTTCCC
This sequence comes from Avena longiglumis, assembly GCA_030063025.1. NCBI lineage: Eukaryota > Viridiplantae > Streptophyta > Magnoliopsida > Poales > Poaceae > Avena > Avena longiglumis. The sequence continues at coordinate 43,779,700 of CP125978.1, forward strand.
TACATTTTACCTTTTCATCGCTACAAATTGGTTTTTGAAGCCATTGATTCGTAATCTCAAAATTTCTAAATGTAGAGATGGCAATAACCCTCTAGATCATGTCTTGTCCCAAATATCATATATATATTCTAAGAAAAATACAGGCATTTCAATATTATACTCCCTCCAATCCATATTAATTGACTTTGATTTGTCAAAATTGGGATGAACCTATATACAAAATAGTGTCTAGATTCATTCAAATCTAGACAAATTTGAGTCAATTAATATGGGCCAGAGGGAGTAATTTTTTTTGTCACAGAAACATACAGCAGCAGCTACGGACACAGTTATATCATTACTGGAAGTTAATTGAACACTTACTGCCATTCGATCATATACATTTACAGCACAACAAAGTCTGCACTGAAAATTTCGTCCAGAAATGAAAATATAACAACAGGTTATTATTACATGCAGCTAAAGATCTCGGCGGAACAGATTGTATGCAGAGATGAGGGAGTTGATGGCAAAAACTATGAATGCCAGGAAAGATATGATGATGGAGCTGTTCGCCATGTTGGGGAAAGGATCACTCCCCCAGTTGTCGACCCAATCGCTTACCCGAGCAGTCGCTGATGATGATGAGGATATCAAGAGGTATGCAAGCACCTGCAATACAAATGAAATAAATAATTCAGTATTTGTATCTCATGCAGAGATTCAAGAAGTGACGACCCATAACATGTTGGGCGAAACAAGGATATCTCAAGCAAACAGGGGAAAATAGAAAACTGAGAACCAATATGTTAGTGTGCAGTTTGAAGAACCAAGCACACATGAAAGCTATTATATGGAACATGAAACAAAATCAGTGCCAAAGAAAATGGTTTAACTGTGACAAAGTGAAATTTGTTTTCGAGATCTATTTGTCTCAAGATTTCAATTTATATAGCTGGCAACAAGAAGAAATAAAAGAAGAAAGCGAGTAACTCCAATGCATAGTTTAAATGGCATATTCTTCCTACCTTTTGTCCTTTTCTTAGTTTATGGTACAAGTGCCCATCTAAACCATTTGCCTAATCATTGACAGATTCACTGGACATGATGAGGTAGTGCTCATAACCAGGTCAAGATATGCACACACGAGGGAAGTATGAATGGCTTAAACTGATATAATATGTACAAGCATACGCCTAATGGCTAATACAGTATCATCATACTGAAGGTTCTAGCAGGAAGCACCCAGCTAACAATTTCTTCTGCTTCCAGGTGGGACAGATCGACACTCTCCGCCTCCCGGAGCGGGTGCCCCTGCCATCGACCAGGCCTGCTTCGTGGGCTCCACACCCCGTGCTACGCACATCATCATCAACAGATGAGTCTTATGACAACAGCAGCTGCAACTCAGATATGTGTGATCCACCATCGAAGGAAGGGACCTACGGTTTCGGGTCCGAAAGCTGCGGCATCAGCGATCCGATCTACAAGCGCTACCAATGCGCCGCGGTCATCCAAGATCAGGAACACAATCCGCCATCCAACCCGCAGGGTAGAAACGGCGAGAACAGAAGAAGCCGCCCCCCACCCAACGGGGAAAACAACAACCGAGTCATCCACCTCAGCAAGGAGGGATGGGCTCAAGCACGCGAAGCCGTAACAGGCAACAAGATCCTGCCATCAGATGCCTCACGGGACCTGCTGATGGCATACCATATGCTCCTCGTCGAGGAGCACAAGAAGCAACTGAGGATGCAAGATGTGCTCGACAAGCGCAGCAAGCAAGCAGCCTCGGAATCCAGTACGCGGAGAGCTGCGCTCTCCGCCATGGGCATCGGCTCCAGCTCGCATGGAAACCACGACAACAAGCACCGTTCTCTCACAGAGAACATGGATCCCAAAGCACGCCGCGAGGTGACTAGAGCCCTCAATGTGTCCTTCATGGAGATGGATGCCGACGGCAACGTCATCCCGAAGACGCCGCAAGCTGCGATCATGGCAGCCACCGCGTACCTCGCGTCCCATCCTCCTCCGGAGGGGGACCCGAAAAGGGCCATGCACAAGTCCGCGCTCACCGGACTCGGACTCGTTGGAGCCACGCTCCACGGAGAAGCTCCTACGGAGCCAAAGAATAAGGCCGCGGTCAGGTTCAACCGCAGCCCCACACCCTTATCCGAGGACGAAGAGCATGACCTTCCTCGAAGGCATAAGAGCTCGCGTCGTCGCAGCCGCGACTACGACGCTCGAAATGAGCTAACGCAGCGCAAGATCGACAAAGCGCGCGCCAAGCGCATATGCTCGTCTGAATCCGAAGAAGATGACGATGAAGGAGAACTCTGCGGAGCCCGATGCTTCAGCAGATCCGTCCGACGGACGCGGATGCCGCGAAACTTCAAGCTTCCTTCGGACACTCCAAAGTTCGACGGCACACAAGACCCCACGACGTGGCTCAGTGACCACCTGTCGTCCGTCAAGCTACATGGCGGAAACAAGGAAACCGCCATGCAATTCCTTCAGCTGCAGTTGACGGGCGCAGCCCGGATCTGGCTCAGCAGCCTATCCTCGGGATCCATCCAAAGCTGGGAGGAGCTGGCGTACAGTTTTGTCCGAAACTTCAAAGGCACCAGCAAGAGGCCTGCCTCGATCGAAGAGCTACGGGCCTGCACCCAACGAACGGGCGAATCCATTCGCTCGTACATACTACGCTGGTCCAACACCAAGAACTTGTTGGAATTATGCCCTAGAGGCAATAATAAAGATGTTATTATTATAATTCTTGTTCATGATAAAGTTTATATTCCATGCAAGGATTGTATTAAGCGGAAACTTTAATACTTGTGTGGTTTGTGAACAACACTGTGTCCCTAGTACGCCTCTATGGACTAGCTCATTGATCAATGATGGTTAAGGTTTCCTAACCATAGACATGAGTTGTCAATTGATAATGAGATCATATCATTGGAGAATGATATGATGGACAGACCCAAACTAAGCGAAGCAATTAGATCGTTTCATCGTGTTCATCTTTGCGAAGCTTTTCCTATGTCAAATATTGTATTCCTTAGACCATGAGATAATGCAACTCCCTGGTACCGGAAGAAAGCTTTGAGGTCATCAAACGTCATCCTATGAGAGGGTGATCATAAAGGTGTCTCTCAGGTGATCGGAAAGTATCTGTTGGGTTGTATGTATCGATATGGAATTTGTCCCTCCCAAGTCGGAGAGATATACTTCGGGCCCACTCGGTGTCGATATCAACACCGCTTGCAAGCATGTGGTTAAGGAGTTAATCACAAAGTGATATCGGATTACGGAACGAGTAAAGTACTTGCGTGAGCGAGATTGAACTAGGTATGGCCAGTACCGATCGAATCTCGGGCAAGTAAAATATCGCGAGACGAAGGGAATATATATATGTGATTGATTGAATCCTGGCATCGTGGTTCATCCGATATGATCATCGATGAATATGTGGGAGTCAATATGGGTGCCTAGACCCCGCTGTTTATTATTGATAGAAGATCATATGCGCATATTCTCGAACCGCAGGTCACACACTTAACGTATCTCGGCGCTAGGATAGATTGGATAATTGGTTTATGAATTTTTGTTGAGTCTCGGATGGGATCCGGGATATCACGAGAGGTTCGGAATGGTCCGGAGAATAAGATTCATATAAGGCGATGCAGTTTTGGAGTTGAATTGTTCCGGTTAATCGGTATTATGCGGAAGCTTCTAGAACCTTCCGGAAGGGACCAACGTGGCCCCACCTTCCGGGAGGGCATGGGCCTATGAGGGAGTGTCCTGGCGCATTGGGCCAGGGCACAAGGCCCCATAGGGCCCAGCCGATCCTAGATAAGTTTAAACTCGTTTAAACTAGAGATAGATTTCTAGATAAGGGAGAGTTTAAATCGTTTAAACTAGAGATAGGATTTCTAGATAAGGAGAGTTTAAATTGTTTAAACTAGAGATAGGCTTGGAGGAGGGCAGGGCTGGCCACCCCTCTATATATAGAGGGTGGTGCGCCTCCCCTACACACACCTTCCTCCAAGCCCTAGCAGCCTTGCTACCTTCCTCTCTCCTCCCATTGTTTGTGGCGAAGCCTGCAGAAATTCTCCACCATATACACCACGCCGTGTTGTAGATCCAATCTATCTCTCCACCATACTCGCTGGTCAGGAAGGAGGAGGCGTCGAGTGCTTTGCGTGTGCATCTCACGGAGGCACCGCCACTTGTGGTGCTAGATCGGATCGGATCGCGAGGAGGAGAAGCGAGTGCGACTACATCACCCACGTTCGGCGAGCGTTCCATTGTCTTGAATCTTCAAGGGTATGAAGATCTAATCCAATCTCTCTCGTTGTTTGCATCTCCTAGATTAGATCTTGGCTTTCCCTCTGTTCGCTCCGTAGAAAATTTTGATTTACTATGCTTCGAAACCCTTCAGTGGTATCAGAGCTAGATCTATGCGTAGATGTGTTTCACGAGTAGAACGCAAACATGGTTGTTGCGGCGTTGATGTTTTCTGTTGCAAGCCTCTTGTTTGTGTTCTTCTTATGGCCGAGATAGTGAGATTGAAGCGGTCCAGGCCAACCTTACGCTGACGTCGTTCGCGAGACCGGCTCCGCACTTGACGTGTGGCTTGTACCACATGCGGTGGTGGATGTTAGTTTCTCTCACTATAGTTGTCATGGGATTAACACGGAGTTTGGCAACCATAATATCACCGTTGTGGCTTTCCGTAGGTAAGAATCGTTCTTAGCATCTACTCCCATAAGCCACGTAAAACATGCAACAACAAAGTAGAGGCGTCTAACTTGTTTTTGCGAGGAGTGTTTTACGTGATATGGTATGGCCCAAGATGTGATGTGTATATTGTATGTGATGATCATGTTTTGTAATGTTTCACGACTTGCATGTCGATGAGTACACAACCGCAGGAGCCATATGGTTGTCTTTATAATTGTGTATGACCTGAGTCAACTTCTTATACGCCATGTAATAGCTTTACTTTATCGCTAAGTAGTTAGCAATAGTTGTAGTTGCTATTCGTGGTGGAGGCAATCATGGTGGAGTGATGGAGATCATGCTAGGAGCGCACAAGATGGAGATCATTCTTGGCGAGGATTGGCTATACCATGTCACATAAAGTTATATGCATGTGATGTTTATCCTTTATGTATCTTATTATGCTTAGATCGCGATGGTAGCATTATAAGATGATTCCTCATAAAGATCAAGATAAAACTGTGTGTTCTCCCCAAGTATGCACCGTTGCGAAAGTTAAATGCGTTTCCAAGCATCACGTGATGATCGGGTGCTATAGACTCTCGCTCACATACAGGTGCAAGCCAATTTTTGCACACGCGGAAATACTTGGGTCTAGCTTGACGAGCCTAGCATGTATAGACATGGCCTCGGAACACAAGAACCGAAAGGTTAAGCATGAGTCATATGAATGATATGATCGACACTTTGTTGTCCACCATTGAAACCACATCTCTTCTCGTGATGATCGGATTAGGTGTGGTGAATTTGGATCGTGTTCACTAAACAACTTGAGGGATGTTGAATTTAGTGGGAGTTCATCTAGTAATTTGATTAAGTTGAACTATTTATCATGAACATAGTCTAAATTGTACTTGCAAATCTTGTAGATCCAATGGCCAAGTCCAACTTCAACTTCAACGTTTTCTTTGAGAAAGAAAAGCTTAGAAACAATGGGTCTAACTTCACCAATTGGTTCCGCAATCTAAGAATCATTTTGTGGCGGACAAAAGGACTATGTCCTTGGTAAGCGTTAGGTGACCCCCTGCTGCAAGCTTGCGGTGATGAGAAAGCTGTCTATCGATCGCAAAGATGATTATGGTGTGATTAAGAGCACCATGTTGTTTGCTATGGGCAGAGCTTCAAAATCGTTTTGAAACCTATCCGGGCCCTTTGAGATTCTCGAGGAGATGAAAACCATGTTTTGACTCAAGCCCGTTCGAGAGATATGAGATCTCCGAGAAGTTCTTTAAGCGCAAGATGGAGGAAGGGAGTTCCGTTAGTGAGCACGCCATAAAGATGTCGGGCTACACTCAACGCCTTGAGCAAGCTGGAATGCACGATTCGGAGGAGCTCAAGATTGACAGGGTTCTGCAATCACTCCTCCCGCTACAAAAGTTTTGTCTTGACTCATAATCAGATTGGTTCCATGATCGATCACCGAGCTCTTACAAAGTGAAGGCTGCGAAGTGGACATCAAGAAGGATAATCATGTGTTGATGGTCAACAAGCCCTCCTTTAAGAAAGGTAAGGAGCAAAGAAGCCCTTCAAGAAGGCGGCGGCAAGCTTAATGCCCTGGCGAGAAGAAGCTCAGGTCGGTACCAAGCCGGACCTTTGAGTGCTTCTATTGCAAGGACAAGGGTCCTTTGGGCATAGCTGTCCAAGTACTTAGCGGACAAGAAGGCTGGCACCATCAAAGGTATATTTGATATACATGTTATTGATGTTTTCCTTACTAGCCCTCGTTGTAGTGCACGGGTATTTGATACCGGTTGCTAATATTTGTAACTCGAAGCAGGAGCTCTACGGAATAGGCGGCTTGCGAGGATGAGGTGACGATCTTGGCGTTGGCAGCGGATCAAGAGTTGATGTGATGCCCGTCGGCACTCTCCTTAGTTTTACCTTGGGATTAGTTTTAAACCTTAATAAATGTTATTATGTACTGCGTTGAGCATGAACATTATTTCCGGATCATGTTTATTGCAAGGCGGTTATTCATTTAAATCGGAGAATAATGGTTGTTCTATTTATATGAGTAACATCTTTTATGGTCATGCACCTCTTGTGAATGGTTTATTTCTTCTAAATCTCGAAAGGGATGAAACACACATCCATAACATTGAGGCTAAGAGATGCAAAGTAGATAGTGATAATACTACTTATTTGTGTACTTGTCGTCTAGGTCATATTGGTGTAAAAGCATGAAGAAACTCCATTCGATGGACTTTTGGAGTCTCTTGATTTTGAATCATTTGACACATGCGAACCATGCCTCATGGGCAAGATGATCAAAACCCGTTCTCGGTATAATGGAGCGAGCAACGGACTTGTTGGAAATCATACATACCGATATATGCGGACCGATGAGTGTTTTGACGCGCGGTGGATATCTCTATTTTCTCACTTTTACCGATGACTTAAGTAGATATGGGTATATCTATTTAATGAAACATAAATCTGAAACATTTGAAAAGTTCAAAGAATTTCAGAATGAAGTGGAGAACCATCGTAATGTAAAGATTAAGTTTCTACGATCCGATCGTGGAGGTGAATATTTGAGTTATGATTTTCTCACGCATCTTAAAGCAAGTGGAATTGTTTCACAACTCCATACGGAACACCACAGCGCAATGGTGTGTTCGAGCAGGAATCGAACCCTATTAGATATGGTCCGATCAATGATGTCTCTTCTTGATTTTCCGTTATCATTTTGGGGTTATGCATTAGAAACCGCTGCATTCACTTTAAATAGGGCTCCATCTAAATCCGTTGAGGCGACACCGTATGAGCGTGGTTTGGTGCTAAACCTAAGTTGTCGTTTCTTAAAGTTTGGGGATGCGAAGCTTATGTCAAGAAGTTGATGCCGGACAAGCTCGAACCCAAAGCGGAGAAATGCGTCTTCATAGGATACCCTAAGGAAACTATTGGGTATACCTTCTATCACAGAACCGAAGGAAAAGTGTTTGTCACAAGGAACGGTTCCTTTCTTGAGAAGGAGTTTCTCTCGAAAGAAGTGAGTGGGAGGAAAGTAGAGCTAGACAAGGTTATTGAACCTTCTCTTGAATTGGAGAGTAGCGCGGCACCTGAAATTGTTCTAGTGCTTTGCACCAACAATAGAGGAAGCTAATGACAAGGATCATGAAGCTTGGACGATCTTGCTCTTGCGTCGCGGTCGACAAGGTCGTGCCCCTCTGAGTGGTACGGTAACCTGTCTTGACTGTCTTGTTGGTAGAATACGGTGAACCTACGAACTATGAGGAAGCGATGAGCCGGACTCGAGAAATGGTGGAAGCCATGAAATCCAATTGGGATCCATGAGCGAAAACCAAGTATGGACTTTGGTGGATCCTCCTAGCGACGAAAGGCCGTTGAGTGCAAATGGATATTCAAGAAGAAAGCGGACGCGGATGGTAATGTTACCGTCTATAAAGCACGGCTTGTCGCAAAGGTTTTCGACAAGTTCAAGGTGTTGACTACGATGAGACTTTCTCTCCGTGGCGATGTTTAAGTCCATTCGGATTTTATTAGCAATTGCTGCGTTTCATGATTATGAAATATGGCGGATGGATGTCAAGACGCTTTCCTCAATGGCAACATTGATGCGAGTTGTATATGATGCAACCCGAAGGTTTTGTCGATCCTAAGGATGCTAGTAAAGTATGCAAACTTCACGTTCCATTTATGGTGAAGCAAGCATCTCGGAGTTGGAACCTTCGTTTTGATCAAGTGATCAAGAGCTTTGGATTTGTTCCAAATTGCTCTGAAGCTTGTATCTACAAGAAAGTGAGTGGGAGCTCGGTGATGTTTACGGTACTATATGTGGATGACATATTGATTATCGGAAATGACATCAACATGTATGATGTGAAGAGTTATTTGAACAAGTGTTTTCAATGAAAGACCTAGGTGAAGCTGCTTATATATTGGGCATCAAAATCTATAGAGATAGACAAAGGCGCTGATAGCTTTAAGCGAGTACATACCTAGACAAAGTTACGAAAAGGTTCGAGAATGGATAAGGCAAAGAAAGGTTGGTGCCTATGTTGTCGGGTAAGATATTGAGCAAGGCTCGGTGTCCATTCTGTAAATGATAGGAAGCTATGAGCAAAGTGCCTTATGCCTCGGCCATAGGTTCCATCATGTATGCCATCTTGTGTACTAGACGGATGTGTCCAATGCTCTTAGTTTGACGAGATATCAAAGTGATCCGAGTGGAACCTTTGGACAGCCGTGAAGAACATCCTAAAGTACCTAAATAGAACTAAAGAAATGTTCTTAGTCTATGGGGGTGATGAACGACTTGTCGTAAAGGTTACGTCGATGCTAGTTTAAACCGACAAGGATGATTCCAAATCTCAGAGGATACGTTTATATTTTGAATGGAGGAGCTGGAGTGGAGAAGCTGCAAGCAAAGCGTGATCGCGGGATCTGATGGAAGCGGAATACATGGCTGCTGCGAAGCGTCAAGTGAAGGAGTTTGGATCGAAACTTCATCCGAGCTTGGCGTGGTTCCAAGTGCATTGGACCTTGGAGATATTGTGTGACAACATTGGCGCCATAGCACTCGCTAAGGAACCAAGATATCATCCAAAGACCAAGCATATCAACAAAGTTTCATATAATCCGAGATTATATAGCGGATGGAGATCGAAGATTAGCAAAGTACATACGGATCTAAATGCAGATCCACCGACTAAACCTCTTCCACGTGTAAAACATGATCAACACCTCGATTGCCATGGGTGTGAGATTGTTGCCAGATGTAAACTAGATTATTAACTCTAGTGCAAGTGGGAGACTGTTGGAATTATGCCCTAGAGGCAATAATAAAGATGTTATTATTATAATTCTTGTTCATGATAAAGTTTATATTCCATGCAAGAATTGTATTAAGCGGAAACTTTAATACTTGTGTGGTTTGTGAACAACACCGTGTCCCTAATGCGCCTCTATGGACTAGCTCATTGATCAATGATGGTTAAGGTTTCCTAACCATAGACATGAGTTGTCAATTGATAATGAGATCATATCATTGGAGAATGATATGATGGACAGACCAAACTAAGCGAAGCAATTAGATCGTTCATCGTGTTCATCTTTGCGAAGCTTTTCCTATGTCAAATATTGTATTCCTTAGACCATGAGATAATGCAACTCCACAGTACGGAAGAAAGCTTTGAGGTCATCAAGCGTCATCCTATGAGAGGGTGATCATAAAGGTGTCTCTCGGTGATCGGAAAGTATCTGTTGGGTTGTATGTATCGAGATGGAATTTGTCCCTCCCAAGTCGGAGAGATATACTTGGGCCCACTCGATAATTGATATCAACACGCTTGCAAGCATGTGGTTAAGGAGTTAATCACAAAGTGATATCGGATTACGAAGCAGTAAAGTACTTGCGTGAACAAGATTGAACTAGGTATGGCGTTACAATGATCGAATCTCGGGCAAGTAAAATATCGCGAGACGAAGGGAATATATATATGGGATTGATTGAATCCTGGCATCGTGGTTCATCCGATATGATCATCAATGAATATTTGGGAGTCAATATGGGTGCCGGACCCATTGTTGATTATTGATAGAAGATCATGCGCATATTCTCGAACCCGTAGGGTCACACATAACGTATCTCGACGCTAGGATAGATTGGATAATTGGTTTATGAATTTTGTTGAGTCTCGGATGGGATCCGGGATATCACGAGAGGTTAGGAATGGTGGGAGAATAAGATTCATATAAGGCGGTGCAGTTTTGGAGTTGAATTGTTGGGTTAATCGGTATTGTCGGAAGCTTCTAGAACCTTCGGAAGGGACCAACGTGGCCCCACCTTCCGGGAGGGGGCATGGGCCTATGAGGGAGTGTCCTGGCCGCATTGGGCCAGGGGCACAAGGCCCCATAGGGCCCAGCCGATCCTGGATAAGTTTAAACTCGTTTAAACTAGAGATAGGATTTCTAGATAAGGGAGAGTTTAAATCGTTTAAACTAGAGATAGGATTTCTAGATAAGGGAGAGTTTAAATTGTTTAAACTAGAGATAGGCTTGGAGGAGGGGCAAGGGCTGGCTGCCCCCCCTCTATATATAGAGGTGTGGTGCGCCCCCTCCCCCCACACACACCTTCCTCCAAGCCCTAGCAGCCTTGCTACCTTCCTCTCTCCCTCCCGGTTGTTTGTAGGCGAAGCCTGCAGTGAAATTCTCCACCATATACACCACGCCGTGTTGTAGATCCAATCTATCTCTCCACCATACTCGCTGGTCCGAGGAAGGAGGAGGCGTCGAGTCTTTGCGTGTGCATCTTACGGAGGCACCGCCACTTGTGGTGCTAGATCGGATCGGATCGCGAGGAGGAGAAGCGAGCGACTACATCACCCACGTTAAACGAGCGTTCCATGTCGAATCTTCAAGGGTATGAAGATCTAATCCAATCTCTCTCGTTGTTTGCATCTCCTAGATTAGATCTTGGCTTTCCCTCTGTTCGCTCCGTAGAAAATTTTGATTTACTATGCCGCGAAACCTTTCAGAACTCCACGACGCATATCTCCGAGGAGAGAGCTATCTAAGCCTTCAGAGACGGCGTCAAATGCCAGGACTTCAAGGAAGAGCTCGGGCGCGTCAAGCCCAAGACACTCGACCATCTCATGGACATCGCCAGCGGTGGGCGGCGGCGACTCCATCCACCGGCACTTTCGGAGGAAGATGACTACGACCAGCGACGTGAGCGCCATAGCAAGAGAAGATCGCGCGTCTACGACGATCGTGATGGACCCGACATGGTCGCGGCTGGCTACGCCGACCGTCGCAACGATGGCAACCGCAACAGTGGCGGATACCGCGGAAACAATTTCCGCGATGGAGGACGCCCAGCACAGTCGTGGCAGCGCCGCGATCGCGACGACGAACCCTCAGCATACGAAAAACTGTCAGGCCCATGCACCATCCACATCGACAAATAGGATGGCAAGAAGAAAGCAAGCCACATGCTCAAGGACTGTCGCGAGTTCCAGAAACTCAGCGAGAGCATGGCTCAGATGAGGCAGCAAGCTCCAAACCCCGGATTCTGGAACACACCCGCACCAGGTGAGATCGCGCATGGAGCTCCTCCACCGCCACCTGCAGGAGGCCCAAATCACCCAATCGCACCCGCACAGAATAACGGTGGGCACGGGTATCCCCTGCCGAAAGGAGCACTGATGATCCAAAAAGGGCGCCCAACGAATAGGGTGCAGAAGAAAATCACCCGTCAGATCAACCTGGTTGTGACAGCTCCACCCTCCATCCCTGAGTACCTCAGCGGATCGGAGTCCTGCATCACGTTCAGCCGTTCGGATCACCCTTGCCAGGTCCCTCGCCCAGGTCATGCTGCCCTGGTGCTTGAGGCGCAGATCGGAGGGTTCGAGATGAGCCGCGTCTTCATGGATGGTGGCAGCGGCATCAACCTGATGTTCGCCAGCACCCTAGCAGCAATGCGGATCCCGCTATGCAGCCTGGAACATTCAGACACAATGTTCCATGGCATCGTCCCAGGAAAGGGCATATTCCCCCTAGGAAAGATATGGCTCGATGTCATCTTCGGCAAACCAGATAACTTCAGATGCGAGCGGCTCGAGTTCGAAGTGGTAGACTGGCCATCACAATACCACACCATCCTCAGGCGTGTAGCATTCGCAAGGTTCTTGGCAGTACCACACTACGCGTAGCTGCTACTCAAGATGCCAGGACCCAGGGGCGTCATCACGGTCCACGGGAGCTTCACCCGATCGGACCACTGCGACAGGGACTTCAACAGAATCTCCCAGTCATTCGGCATGCAAGAGGAGCTCGTAAGACTCCGCGAAGTGACGGACAATGGGGCACCCCCAGTCGCACAACAAAACGCACCTGATATGTCTTTCGACTCCACCGTCAACACAAAGAAGGTGCAGGTCCACCCAACGGATGCCTCCAAGACGGCGCTGACCGCCAACGATCTCAGCCCCGCATAGGAAAGCGCGCTCATCGAATTCCTCCATGAGCGCTGGGAAATCTTCGCCTGGTGTCCTGCGGACATGCCAGGAGTTCCCAGGGAATTCGCCGAGCATGCACTCAACGTCTTTCCAGACGCCAAGCCCATCAAGCATTCCATCCGGAGACTGTCCGAGCCACGGGCCAAATCCATTGGGATTGAAGTCAACAGACTACTCGCTGCAAACTTCATCAGGGAGATTAAGGAGAGCGAGTGGCTCGCCAATACAGTGATGGTCCCCAAAAAGGACACGGACATCCTGCGGATGTGCGTGGACTTCACGTCGCTAAACAAGCACTGCCCGAAGGACCACTTCCTCTCCCTCAGATCGATCAGATCATCGATTCGACTGCAGGATGCGAGAAACTCTCCTTCCTCGACGCCTACTCAGGCTATAACCAGATTTGACTTAAAGTCGAAGATCAGGAGAAAACGGCGTTCATCACGCCGTTCGGAGTGTTTTGCTACAACACAATGCCCTTCGGGCTAAAGAACGTAGGTGCTACGTACCATCGGTGCATGCAGACATGCCTAAAGGACCAGATCGGTCGCAATGTCCAAGTCTATGTCGACGTCATAGTCATCAAAACCAGGGAGGCGAGAACGCTCATCGACGATCTCCGCGAGACGTTCGATAATCTCGATCGCTACAGGATCAAGATTAACCCTGAAAAGTGCGCCTTCGGCGTCCCATCGGGTCAACTACTTGGTCACTTCATCTCCCAGCGAGGGATCGAGGCAAACCCAAAAAAAATACGGGCCATCATGGCCATGGAGAAGCCGAAAAACCTCAAAGGCGTCCAGCAGCTTGCAGGACGAATAGCGGCATTAAGCAGGTTCATCAACCGCATGGGCGAGAAAGCACTGCCATTCTACCAGCTGCTGCGCAAGGCAGACAAATTCGAGTGGACGCCCGAGGCGGATGACGCATTCGAAGATCTAAAGCGGCTACTCTCTACCTCGCCCGTCTTGGTCACGCCAAAGGAGCGCGAGCCCCTACTGCTATACATAGCAGCTACACACCAGGTGGTGAGCACCGTACTGGTGGTCGAGCGACCCGAAGAGGGCAAGACCATGGGGTCCAACGCCCAATCTACTACCTCAGCAAGGTATTGACGCCAACAAAGCAGAGGTACCCTCACTACCAGAAACTCGCCTACGGCGTGTTCATGACGGCTCGTCGGCTGAGCCATTACTTCCAGGAGCACCAGGTGATGGTCGTCAACAAGGCACACCTGAACAACATCCTGAACAATCCGGAGTAGCCCTGTGGGGCATCGAGCTGTCACCCCTAGACATCGTCTATGAGAAGCGACTCGCAATCAAGTCTCAGGTCCTCCCGGACTTCCTCGTCCACTGGATGGAGCTGCGGTACAGACACACCAGACATGACACAGTCATGGACGATGCACTTCGATGGCTCCAAGCGCAAGGCCGGAGTAGGAGCCGGGGTCATACTGACCTCCCCGCAGGGCGACAAGATAAAGTACGTCCTTCAGATGAAATTCCGAGCTTCCAACAACGAGGCCGAATACGAAGCCCTCATCCACGGCATGAGGATGGCAAAGATCTGCGGCGCAACACGCCTGGTCATCTACGGAGACTTGAACCTCGTCGTCCAGCAGACGATGAACGAGTGCGACGCACACGCCGAAAACATGATCGCGTACCGCACACTCTACAACTCACTCGAGGGAGAATTCGACGGCTGCGAGCTTCGGCACGTCGGGAGAGAAAGCAACGAAGAGGCCGACAGACTTGCCAACATCGGCTCCACCTATGCACGAGTACCACCAGGTGTGTTCCTCGAACAGATCTGCGTGCCATCCATCAAGCGAAAGTTCCCTAAGGGATCACCCGAAGAGGCAGAGCACTCGGCAGCCGCGCTACCCGACGGTCAGGAAGGACCCGAAAAGCTGGACACAGAGGTCGCCGTGGTCAACCTGATGCAGGTCATGGCAGTCGAAGAAACTTGGACACGACCATACCTCCGGTACTTGATAGACGGAGAACTGCCTGATAGCCCGACGGATGCCCGACGCATATCTCGTCGGTCCAAAGCCTTCACCATCATCAATGGCGAGCTTTACAAGCGCAGCATTTCGGGTGTACTACAAAGGTGCGTCACCATCGGCGACGGAAAAACCATCCTCCAAGACATCCACGAGGGCATCTGCGGCCATCATGCGGGCAGCCGCTCCCTTGTCGCCAAAGCTCTACGAGCTGGATTCTACTAGCCAACGGCCATGAACGATGCCAAGGGCATCGTCCGAAGATGCAACGGGTGTCAAAGGTTCGCCGATAAACCGCACGCACCCAGGTCAGAGCTCAGGCCCATACCTTTGGCGTGCCACACAGCATCATCACCGACAATGGGTCGAACTTCATCTCTAAAGAATTCCAGGACTTCTGCGAAGACCTCAGAATCAACATCACATACGCCTCCGTAGCGCACCCGCAAACAAACGGGCAGGTTGAAAAGGCCAATGGCCTCGTCGGTGCTGGCATCAAGAAGCACTTAATGAGCCCACTCGAACGACTCGCGGGTTCCTGGAAACAAGAGCTACCTTTGGTCCTGTGGGCGCACAACGCCAAACAGCTCAACCGGCTACACGCCTTTCTTCATGGTGCACGGAGCCGAAGCCGTGATGCCAGCAGAAGTACGCCACAAAGCCCCACGGGTCGTCGCCTACAACGAAGCCGAATCCACGGCTACACTCGAAGACGCCGTCGACACACTCGATGAAGCACGAGACATAGTAGCAGCTCGATCAGCGCGTACCAACAGAGTCTCCGCAACTACCACAGCCAACGGCTGCACCCAAGGTCCTTTGTCGAAGGAGACCTAGTCTTGCGACTCAAGCAAGAATGACCGAAGAAATTCGAGTCACCGTGGGAATGACCCTACATCGTCACTGAAGTCATCCCAGGTGGCGCCTATCGCCTCAAGCACGTGGAATCTGGAGTCGTATACTCCAACCCATGGAACGTCACACAACTGCGACGGTTCTACCCCTAGCTACCTCCCTCTTTTACTTTCAATAAGGCTTTTTAGCCAAGGCTACTCAGCCGAACAATGTACCTCCTCCATTACGATATGAATAAAGCTAAGTGTCTCGCCCCAAATTTTTTTGTTTACTATTCGCACTTCACTCCATGCTACAAACGCACTCGGGGGCTCCCCCCACCTCACGACTTCGTCGACTGAGGATAACACATGTACACCTGAGTAGCTGACCGCGTCAGGCTAACGAAAAGGGCACGTATACAAGAAAAGCACTACGTGCTAGCACAACAACAAAACCTTTATAACAAAGGGGAAAACACGCCCAGTCAAATGTGTACAAATTTTACATCTATCTTTTTTACAGGTACTACCTATTCTGAAGAATAACCTGAGCACGCTGCTCAAACAGATCTACAATCTGTTCGGCATACTGCCTTACAGCCGCATAATACGGACGCATATCCCACTCGCCACCATCTGGCCGAAGAGGTGGCCCAGCCGCTACAGCGGACAGATCTACATCAGGACGATGCAACCGCACAAGGGAGAGCGCAGCCTTCACCCCCGCAACAAGCTGATGCCGCATCAGTTCCCTGACATGATGCACATTCCGAAACCTCGACAACAGACCAGAGAGAGTCGACGGCGCATCATCCAGCGGAAACATTACATGCAGAACCGATGCGAGCGAAGTCTTCACCTAACGAAGCACCCGTGATACCTGATGAACGTGATCCTGCACCGTCTCAAGGACCATGGCTCGGTCACGGTCCATCCAGAAGAATCCACCGGCCTCCATGTCCTGCTGAGTCAAGCAGTTGATCCGAACAGCAACACGCTCCTTCTCCTCCCTTGGAGCAATGTTAGCACCTGCAATACTTGCAAAAAAGTAAGATGCAAGGCCAGCAGGCGCATCCGAAGTAACGATCAACATCTCGAAAAACTCACACTGAAGCTATTCGGACAAGCGAAGCAACTCCGCCATCAAGTACTCCTCTCTGGCAGCACCTTGATCCGCCTTGGATTTCCAAACGTCAGCATGGCCACGCACCCCAAGCAACTCTTTCTCGAGGCTACGGACACGGTCTCGAAGAAATGCAAGATGCGACGCATCATCCAGGGATGGCCGCAGCTGCGCTGCAGACGAAGTGTCAACGGGATTAGCACCCGAAGGACCCTAGATTAACAGAAAGACAAAGCCATGAACAAGCAGTTGAAGGAGCACAAAACTCAGCACATTCATTAAGTGCAGCAAAAGCCACTACGTGGCACAAGGATTGTTCATCAAAATATTTACAACAAAAGAGGCTACAACTATCCTATATTACAGTGCCTACAAAGCTGCACCCTGAGTAGCCTTGGAGCCGGATTGCCTCGCCTTGGCTTCCCCCTGCTGCCTTAGCGTGTACTCGGCCAGCAGATCAATCAGCTTCGGCCCGTAACGCTTATAACGAGCAGCATAGGTGGCGAAGGCTACCTCGGATCCATCAGCAGTCATCGGCATCCGGGAAGTGACCTGGGGAAGGTCCAGCTCCGCTCCAGCCGCCAAAGCCATTGCTAGCCCGACGGATGCGTCGATGCCCTTCTGCTTGCGCTTATGCGCGCGGTGCTTGGCAGCGCCTCGCGAGGCATCAACATCTTCGAGGGCCACGCCCTTGGGGATAAGCTCCTTGTAGAAGCGCCGAAGGACCTCTTTGGCCTTGGCAAGCGAGTTAACAACGGTACTGCAGCGGTCTTCGACCGTCGCAGTAGCATCATCCAGAGCGCTCCCATGATCCAGAGCATCGCGGTCAAATTCGATGCCCGCGGCATCTAAGACAACAAAGGAAGCAGAATGAATAAAAGAACAGGAAAAGAAAGACCAGGAAATCAAAAGGAAGAAGGTAGAGATACTCACCCGAAACAGCTTTGGCAGCCGCCATAAGCTTGTTGGCCACCTCTTTCTCGCGCGAAGCTGTGGCAGTGGCGAGCTGCTCCTCGCGGTCCGTAGCCTCCTGCTGCAGGCGCTCCTTTGCCTCGGCCGCGTTGGTCAACTCCAGCTCGAGGCGCTCCTTTGCACCAATGGCGACCTTGGCCTTTTTCTCCGCTTGACCAAGGCTCTTTTTGAGAGCATCAATCTCACGAAGAGAGGCATTGTGATCCTCTGCAGCAGGCACTACAAATGTCAGATCGAAGGACAAAATGCAAGAAGAAACAAAAGACCAAGGCATAAAAATACCTTGAAGTTGCTTGAGGCTGGCCTCCAACGCCAGGTGCTGAAGGGAATATGCCCAAGAGGCAATAATAAAGTGGTTATTATTGTATTCCTTATTTATGATAAATGTTTATTTTGCATGCTATAATTGTATTAATATGGAAACGTTCATACATGTGTGTTTAATAAACAAAAAGGAAGTTCCTAGTTATGCCTCTCTTATAAACTAGCTCGTTGATTAACAAGATGATCAAAGTTTCCTGATAATGGACATTGGATGTTGTTAATAACGAGGTCACAACATTAGTGTAATGATGTGATGAACATTCATCCGAAGTATAGCATTACGATCGAAGTCATTGAGTTTATATTGCTATAACAACTTACGAAGTGATCCTAATGTTGGAGATATGCCCTAGAGGCAATAATAAATGTAGTTATTATTATATCTTTGTGTTTATGATAAATGTTTACATTCATGCTATAATAGTATTAACAAGGAAACATTGATACTTGTGTGATTTGTAAACTTAATTTGAAGTCCCTAGTATAGCCTCTATACATCACTAGCTTGTTGGTTGATAAATTATTGTGGTTTCCCTATCATGAACATTGAGATGTTATCAACAACAAGATCATATCGTTAGGAGAATGATATGGTGGACATACTCCTATAGATAAGCGTATCATAAAGATCAAGTAATTTCAATAGTTCAATTGCTATATGCTTTCTGATACATAGTAACCTAATTCCTTCGACCATGAGATCATGCATATCACCTTTATCGGATGGATGCTTTGATGACATCAAACACCACACCGTAACTGGGTGGCTATAAAGGTGGCATTGAGTGTTCGGAAAGTATTGGTTGAGACACATGGATCAAGAGTGGGATTTGTCCATCCATATGACGGATAGATATACTCTGGGCCCTCTCGGTGGAATGTCATCCAATTAGCTTGCAAGCATGTGACTGGCTCACAAGGGACCACATATCACGGGAACGAGAAAAGAGTACTTATTGGTAACGAGGTTGAACTAGGTATGCAGAGATACCGACGATCATAACCTTGGATAAGTAAACTATCGTGAGACAAAGGGAAATTGGTATCGTATGTAAGTGGTTCATTCGATCGCAAAGTAATCGTAGAAATATGTGGGAGCCATATGAATTTCCAGATTCCTCTATTGGTTATTGTTCAAAGAAGTGTCTCGATCATGTCCGCATAATTCACGAACCGTAGGGAGACACACTTAAGGATTCGACGTTGTTTGAGTAGTTATGGTATTATGAGAAAGAGACCGAATGTTGTTCGGAGTCTCGGATGGGATCCGGGATATCACGAGGTGATCCGGAATGGTCCGGAGAATAAGATTCATATAAGGAAAGTCCCGTTTCGGAGTTCGGGAATGATTCCGGTGTTTTCATCAGGAATGTTCTAGAAGGTTCCGGAATGTCCGGCACTCCGGAGGGGAAGGGGTACATGAATGTTTCATTGCATATTGGAATGATTGCATCATGTACTAAGTGTCCTCGCTGTTCCAAATAAAGGATTAAATTGAATCCTAAATTGAAAAGTCAAATAGCTAGTTTGAAAAGTCAAACGTCTAAAATTGGAAAGAGGAAAAGAGGAAGGAGAGGGAAACCGAGTTGGGGAGGGAATCCCTCCTCCAACAGCGCGCCTCCAAGCCGAGTTGGGAGGGACTCCTCCTCCCTTGGCCGCCCCTCCACCTATATAAGGAGGCAGGGCTCCCTCCTAGACACACAAGTCCCTCACCTCAAACCCTAGAAAGTTGCAGCCCTCCATAGCCGCCACCACCTAGGGTTTTCCCTAGTCAGCCGACTTGGGGTCCCGGAACCCTAGCCACGGCTCTAGCCCTCCTCCTTGGTGTGTCTAAACCCTAGATCGCCGAGGAGCTCTCTCATACTCCACCATACTCGCTCGGCTTAAGGCGAAGCCTGCGAGATCTCCCTCTACTTAGGTACCACGCCGTTGTCTTTCGGAATCGCGAGAGTGCTACAACCTCTGGCTTTCTTTGGAACAAGGGAGAGGAAGGTCTTCGTCGAGTGAGCGATGTGACCGATCAAGGAGCGCTACTTGGAGCATGGCCGGAAGGATCGTCTACGATCTTGAGATCGGGAAAATACGACTACATCACCCGAGAATCGCTCTCGTTAAACACTTTGGAATCTTCGAGAGTGAGTTATTCCATCGACTCGTTGCTACAATCTAGTAGATAGATCTTGGCTTGTTGGTTTGTATGCGATAGAAATTGTGTGGTGGCCATGCTACGAAGCCCTACAGTGGTATCAGAGCCGTGGCTATATGTAGATCATTGCACGAGTAGAACACAATGGTCATTGTGGGCGTTGATGCTTTATTGTCGATTGCTTCTTGTGTACTTTGCATCTTGCGGTATGTTGGGATGAAGCGGCCGGGCTAACCTTACATGACATCGTTCATGAGACTTGCTCCAAGCTTGACATGCAACTTGTATTGCATAAGTGGCTTTATGGTGCTGTTTCTCCTAGCATAGTTAAGATCCAATTTACAACGGGTGATCAACAATGCTAGTATCAATGTTGTGGTTCTTGTTCGTAAGTTAGAGCGACACTTATAGAAAGCCCCAAACCACGTAAAATATGCAAAGAAAGTAGAGGCGTCTAACTTTGTTTTGCGGGGTGTCTGATGATGTGATATGGCCATGATTGTGATTATATTTGATGTATGCAATGTTCCTTATTGTAAGTTGGCAACGGCGGAGCGGATGGTTGTCTTTAATTTATGTTAAGACCAGCGTGTCTATTCAAAGTAGTTGTAATAGTTGAAGACCGGTGGACGACAACCATGGAGAAGCATCATTGACCTTGATGCAATGCCGGTGATGATGGAGATCATGTTCGTGCTTGAAGATGGAGATCGGAAGCACAAAGAAGAAAGGCCATATCATATCACATATTATTGAATTGCATGTGATGTTAATCCTTTATGCATCTTGTATTGCTTAGTAGACGACGGTAGCATTATAAGATGATCCCTCAAGCACATGAATTTCAAGTCATAAAGTGTTCACCCTTAGTTAGCACTGTTGCTAAAGCTTGTTGTTTCGAAGCATCACGTGATGATCGGGTGTGTTAGATTCCGCAAGTGTATACAACATGAGCAAGCCAGATTTGCTCATGCGGAAACTAAGGTTTGATCTTGACGAGCCTAGCATGTACATACATGGTCTCGGAACACGGATCACCGAAAGGTAAAGCATGAATCATATAGTAGATATGATGAACATGACGATTGTTCGCCATTGAAACTATATCAACTCTCGTGATGATCGGTGTTGATGTAGTGGATTTGGTTCGTGTGATCACTAAAACAATGTGAGGGATGTTGTTTTGAGTGGGAGTTCACCTAGTTTAATTTCATTATTAATTTGAACTCAATTTGTCATAAACTTAGTCTAAACTATTGCAAATATGTTGTAGATCAATGGCAGCCCCTACCATCAATTTTAATGCGTTCCTAGAGAAAGAAAAGTTAAAAAACAATGGAAGCAACTTCGCGGATTGGTTCCATAATTTGAGGATTGTCCTCACAGTGGTAATTTGACCTATGTCTTTGGATGCATTGGTGACCCACTGCATTGATCTTGCCGATGAAGTGAAGAATGTTTACCTCGCTCGGAAGAATCAGTACTCCATAGTTTAGGCGCATTTGCGCCCGTCGCGCCGCCCTTGCCGCCGCCTGCCCATCGGGTTGTGCGTCTGGCCGTTCTTTTTTTCTCCGCCGTGAACAATAGTTCAGTGTGCTATCTTGTATGGTTTGGAATGAGCTTGAAAGGTTTGAGAATTCAGACCCATATGATATTGTCGAGGATCTCAAATTGATCTTTGAGACTCATGCGGCAATTGAAAGCTATGAGGCTTCTGAAAAGTTCTTTAACTGCAAGATGGAAGAGGGCAGCTCCGTTAGTGAGCATGTGCTTAAGATGTCTGGGCACGCAAACAAACTTCAAAGCTTGGGTATAGTGATTCCTAATGCTTTGGGGATTTACCGTGTCCTCCAATCACTAACACCAAGTTACAAGAACTTTGTGATGAACTACAACATGCAGAACATGAACAAGGAGTTGCCAGAACTGTTTGCTATGTTAAAGTCTGCAGAAGTGGAGATCAAGAAAGAGCACCAAGTGTTGTTGGTCAATAAGACCACCAAATTCAAGAAAGGCAAGTCTAAGCAGAAGGGACACTTCAAGAAGGGTGGTAAGAAAGTTACCACGCCGGCGAAGAAGACCAAGGCTGGACCCAAGCGATCTTGAGTGCTTCTTTGCAAGGGAGAAGGTCCTTTGGCGGAATTGCCCAAAGTACTTGGCGGATCGAAAGGCAACATCAAGAAGAAAGGTATATCGATATACATGTTATTGATGTGTATCTCACTAGTACTCGTAGTAGTGCACGGGTATTTAATCTGGTTTGGTTGGTCATATTTGTAACTCGAAGCGGTCTTTGCAGAATAAGCGGAAGCTAGCGAAGAGCGAGGTGACGATGCGCGTGGAAAGCGATCAAAGGTTGATGTGATCGCGGTCGACACGCTACCCTTCATCTACCATCGGGATTAGTTTTATACTTAAATAATTGTTATTTGGTGCTGCGTTGAGCATGAACATTA
This sequence comes from Avena longiglumis, assembly GCA_030063025.1. Lineage (NCBI taxonomy): Eukaryota > Viridiplantae > Streptophyta > Magnoliopsida > Poales > Poaceae > Avena > Avena longiglumis. Next base: position 43,802,314 of record CP125978.1, read on the forward strand.
TATCGGGATCTTGTTTATTGCGTAGGCGGTTACTTGTTTAAGTCCGAGAATAATGGTTGTTCGATTTATATGATTAATATGTTTTATGCACATGCACCTTTGATAGATGGTCTATTCTTATTGAATCTCGATAGTGGAAATACACATATCAACAACATTGAGGCTAAACGTTTGAAATCAAGCGATAATTCGACCTATATGTGGCACTGTCGTCTTGGTCACATTGGAGTGAAGCGTATGAAGAAACTCCATTCCGATGGACTTCTTGAATCACTTGATTTTGAATCACTTGAAAGATGCGAAGCATGTCTGATGGAAAAAATAACTAAGACTCCATTTTCTGGTATGATGGAGCGAGCTACGGACTTGTTGGAAATCATACATACCGATGTGTGTGGCCCAATGAGTGTAGCATCGCACGGTGGTTATCGTTATGTTCTTACCTTCACGGATGACTTGAGTAGATATGGGTATATCTATTTCATGAAACATAAGTCCGAAACTTTCGAGAAGTTTAAGGAGTTTCAAAGTGAGGTAGAGAATCAACGTAACAAGAATATTAAATTTCTACGTTCTGATCGTGGAGGTGAATATATAAGTTACGAGTTTAGCGAGCATTTGAAGAAATGCGGAATACTTTCTGATTGACACCGGGAACACCACAGCGTAATGGTGTGTCCGAACGTCGTAATCGAACTCTCTTAGATATGGTTCGTTCTATGATGTCACTTACAGATTTACCGCTATCATTTTGGGGTTATGCATTAGAAACAACCGCATTCACTTTAAATAGGGCACCGTCTAAATCCGTTGAACGACACCGTATGAATTATGGTTTGGAAAGAAACCTAGATTGTCGTTCCTTAAAGCTTGGGGATGCGAAGCCTATGTAAAGAAGTAACAGCCGGAACAGAATGAACCCAAAGCAGCAAAAAGAGTCTCCATAGAATACCCAAAGGAAACTATTGGGTATACCTTCTATCATAGATCCGAAGGCAAAATATTCGTTGCCAAGAATGGATCCTTTCTAGAGAATTTCTCTCGAAAGAATGATTTGGAAGGAAAGTAGAACTCGACGAGGTTGTCGAACCTTCTCTCGAAATTGCGAGTAGCGCAAAGACCGGAAGAAGTTCTGTGGTGCCTGCACCAATTAGAGAGGAAGCTAATGATGATGATCATGAAACTTTGATTGAAGTTGCTCTGAGCCTCGGTGGTCAACGAACTCGTACCACTCAGTTGGTATGATCCCGTTATGAGTGTCATGTTGGTGGATAACACCGATGACCCCGAGACATATGAGGAAGCGATGATGAGCCCAGATTCCAATAAATGGCAAGAAGCCATGAAATCCGAGATTGGATCCATGTACGAAAACCAAGTATGGACCTTGGTGGACTTACCGGATGGCCGGAAGGTCATCGAGAACAAATGGATCTTCAAGAAGAAAGCAGATCTTGATGGTAATGTTATTGTCTATAAAGCTCGACTTGTCGCAAAAGGGTTTCGACAAATTCAAGGAGTTGACTACGATGAGACTTTCTCACCAGTAGCGAAGCTAAAGTCTGTAAGGATTATGTTAGCAATCGCTGCATATTATGATTATGAGATATGGCAGATGGATGTCAAAACAACATTCCTCAATGGAGATATTGATGAAGAGTTGTATATGATGCAACCCAAAGGTTTTGTCGATCCTAAAGATGCTAACAAGGTATGCAAACTTCAACGGTCCATCTATGGATTGAAGTAAGCATCCAAGTTGGAATCAACGTTTTGATAAGGTGATCAAAGTTTTGGTTTTATACAAACTTATGGAGAAGCTTGTATTTACAAGAAAGTGAGTGGGAGCTCTGTAGCATTCTTAATACTATATGTGGATGACATATTGTTGATTGGGAATGATGTAGACCTTCTTAATAGTGTCAAGGAATATTTGAATAATAGTTTTTCAATGAAGGATCTTGGCGAAGCGGTTTACATATTAGGCATAAAGATTTATAGAGATAGATCAAACGCCAAATATCATTGTCACAGAGTACATATTTGGACAAAGTTCTAAAGAGGTTTGGAATGGAAGATAGCAAGAAAGGGTTCTTGCCCATGTTGCCTAATACGACCTTGAGTAAAACTCAAAGTCCGACATAGGCAGAAGATAGAGAAAGGATGAGTAAGACTCCCTACACCTCCTCCATAGGATCTCTAATGTATGCCATGCTATGTACTAGACCCGACATTGCATATCTTGTTAGTTTAACTAGCAGATATCAAAGTGATCCAGAGTGGATCATTGGACGTGATCAAAAACATCCTTAAGTACTTGAGAAGAACTAAGGATATGGTTCTTTCTTATGGAGGTGATGAACACTCGTTGTTAGCAGTTACCGATGCTAGTTGGAACACCGATCCGGATGATTCTAAATCACAATCTGGATACGTATTTATTTTGGATGGTGCAGATTAGCTGGAGGAGTGCAAAGCAAAGCGTTGTGGCGAGATCTTCAATTGAATCGAATACATGGCTGCCGGAGGCTTCACGAGAAGCGATATGGATGAAAGAGTTCATTCTGAGCTAGGTGTGGTTCCTAGTCTACTGGACCCAATGTCTATCTACTGTGATAACATGGGCGCCATAGCCAATGCGCAAGAACCAAGGTCACACAAGAAGCTGAAGCACATCAAGCTACGTTTTCACGCTATTCGAGAACATATCCAGGATGGGGATATAAAGATTTGCAAAGTACACACAGATCTGAATGTGGCGGATCCGTTGACTAAACCTCTCCCGAGGGCAAAACATGACCAACACCAGACTGCCATGGGTGTTCGGTATATTACCATGTAATCTAGATTAGATGACTCTAGTGCAAGTGGGAGACTGTTGGAGATATGCCCTAGAGGCAATAATAAATGTAGTTATTATTATATCTTTGTGTTTATGATAAATGTTTGCATTCATGCTATAATAGTATTAACAAGGAAACATTGATACTTGTGTGATTTGTAAACTTAATTTGAAGTCCCTAGTATAGCCTCTATACATCACTAGCTTGTTGGTTGATAAATGATTGTGGTTTCCCTATCATGAACATTGAGATGTTATCAACAACAAGATCATATCGTTAGGAGAATGATATGGTGGACATACTCCTATAGATAAGCGTAGCATAAAGATCAAGTCATTTCAATAGTTCAATTGCTATATGCTTTCTGATACATAGTAACCTAATTCCTTCGACCATGAGATCATGCATATCACCTTTATCGGATGGATGCTTTGATGACATCAAACACCACACCGTAACTGGGTGGCTATAAAGGTGGCATTGAGTGTTCGGAAAGTATTGGTTGAGACACATGGATCAAGAGTGGGATTTGTCCATCCATATGACGGATAGATATACTCTGGGCCCTCTCGGTGGAATGTCATCCAATTAGCTTGCAAGCATGTGACTGGATCACAAGGGTCACATATCACGGGAACGAGAAAAGAGTACTTATCGGTAACAAGGTTGAACTAGGTATGCAGAGATACCGACGATCATAACCTTGGATAAGTAAACTATCGTGAGACAAAGGGAAATTGGTATCGTATTTAAGTGGTTCATTCGATCGCAAAGTAATCGTAGAAATACGTGGGAGCCATATGAATTTCCAGATTCCTCTATTGGTTATTGTTCGGAGAAGTGTCTCGATCATGTCCGCATAATTCACGAACCATAGGGAGACACACTTAAGGATTCGACGTTGTTTGAGTAGTTATGGTATTATGAGAAAGAGACCGAATGTTGTTCGGAGTCTCGGATGGGATCCGGGATATCACGAGGTGATCCGGAATGGTCCGGAGAATAAGATTCATATAAGGAAAGTCCCGTTTAGGAGTTCGGGAATGATTAGGTGTTTTCATCGAGAATGTTCTAGAAGGTTCAAATGTCGGCACTCAGGAGGAAGGGGTACATGAATGTGTCATTGCATATTGGAATGATTGCATCATGTACTAAGTGTCCTCATTGTTCCAAATAAAGGATTAAATTGAATCCTAAATTGAAAAGTCAAATAGCTAGTTGAAAAGTCAAACGTCTAAAATTGGAAAGAGGAAAAGAGGAAGGAGAGGGAAACCGAGTTGTGGAGGTAATCCCTCCTCCAACCGTGGCGCCCTCAAGCCGAGTTGGGGAGGACTCCTCCTCCCTTGCGGCCCCTCCACCTATATAAGGAGGCGGGGCTCCTCCTCTGACACACAAGTCCCTCACCTCAAACCCTAGAAAGCTGCAGCCTCCATAGCCGCCACCACCTAGGGTTTTCCCTAGCCGCCGACTTGGGGTCCCGGAACCCTAGCCATGGCTCTAGCCCCTCCTCCTTGGTGTGTCTAAACCCTAGATCGCCGAGGAGCTCTCTCATACTCCACCATACTCGCTCGGATTAAGAAGCCTGCGAGATCTCCCTCTACTTAGGTACCACGCCGTTGTCTTTTAGGAATCGCGAGGAGAGTGCTACAACCTCTGCTGCCTGCTGGAACAAGGGAGAGGAAGGTCTTCGTCGAGTACCAAACGTGTGACCGACTACGGGAGCGCTGCCGGAACGCAGCGCCGGAAGGACCGTCTACACGATCTTGAGATCGGGAAGAGTACGACTACATCACCCATGAGAATCCGCTCTCGTTAAACACTTTGGAATCTTCGAGGGTAAGTTATTCCATCGACTCATTGCTACAATCTAGTAGATAGATCTTGGCTTGTTTGTTTGTATGCGATAGAAAATTTTTGTTTTCCATGCTACAAAACCCTACACCTAATCCTTAGACCATGAGATCATGTCAATCACTAACACCGGAAGAGTTTCTCGATGACATCAAACGTCACCGTAACTGGGTGATTATAAAGATGGCTTCAGAACTACTAAAGTGTTACGTTGAGACCCATGGATCGAGAGTGGAATTTGTTCATCCCGATGATGGATAGATATGCTCTGGGCCCTCTCGGTGATATCACATTGATTAGCTTGCAAGCAAGTGATTTGATCACTAGAATGTTATATCATGAGAACGAGAAAAGAGTGCATGTCGATAACGAGATCAAACTAGGTATGGAGATACCGATGATCGAATCTCGGACATGTAATATATCGTGAAACAAAGGGATTAAGATACTAGCGTAAAAGGTTCACACGATCACAGAAGTCATCGTTGAATGTGTGGGAGTCAGTATGGATCTCGTGTCCGCTCGATTATTGATGAGAAGGGTCTCGATCATGTCCGCATTATTCGCGAACCGTGGGTGACACACTTAAGGGATGCCGACACCATTCGGAGCAAATGATATGCTAGAAAAGAAAAGGAAAGGCAGGAATTTATTTCACTAGACACCAAACTGTTTGGTTGAAATTGGCAAACTGGTTACGCATGTGAAATTGAAATGTTGTAAGGGGTTTTATGTGAATGTTTGTTAATTAAAGTAATTAACAAAATTCTGAATAAATAAATAAAAGAGTTTTATTTAAATGAGAGCTTGCATTAAATTTGGTGGAAATTTAATGCATGTGAGTGGATTTTTGAGTGGAGGTTTTTTAATGGGAGTGGAGGCTTTTCATTTTGAGTGGAAGCTCCACCCACATGAATGTGGAAGAGGTGGGGGCAGCCCCATGGCTGGGCGCCATGCCCCTTGGGTGCCCCCCTCTCCCCTATAAAAGGCCCCCCTCTCCTCCTCTCAAAGCACACCTCCTCACGAAGGATCTCTCTCCCCCCTTTAGAATTTACCCATGGTCTCGGATCAGCGAGATACATGTTCCCGGTGGATTTTTCTGAAAGGATTTGTTGCTTCATTTCGCTGGGCGAGGCGGAGGTTGTCGGGTACCCGTGACGTGTGTGCGATCACGGATGCACCTTTGCTTTGAGGTGCTGGACTTGATCGTCTTTGGACCATTTGGACCAGACGGACTTCATCACGATCTTGAGATCGGCAAGCGTTCGTCTACATCATCCACGAGTACAACCTCGTTAACGCTATTCGGTCTTCGAGGGTATGTATTCTATGGATGTATATCCACCCGTTGCTTGTATCTAGTAGATAGATCTTGGTACTTAGATGTTCCCATCGTAGGAAATTTTTTGTTTTCTATGCTGCGAACCCTACAGTGGTATCAGAGCCGGATCTATGCATAGATACTTTGCACGGGTAGTACACATATGAGTATGTGGAAGATGATGATCATTTTATTGCTTCTTAGTTGTACTTTGGATATTGGTGGCATAGTGGGATGAAGCGGCCCGAACAAACTTTGCATGTCCTCGCACATGAGACCTATTCCACGCTTGACATACAACTAGTTTGCATAAGTGGCTAGCGGGTGTCTGTCTCTCCTACTATAGTCAATATCTAATTTGCAACGATTTGTCAACAATTTGGTTATCCTCGTTGTGGTTCATGTTCATAGGTAAGAACGGTTCTATCTCGAAAGCCCTAAGCCACGTAAAATTTGCAATGGATAAATTAGAGACGTCTAGTTTAGATTGTTGCTGGGCTAGTGTTATGATATGGTGATGTTGTAAGTAGAAGTATGAGATGATACTCTTACAACACACACGTGTAAACTACATAGACCTTGGATTTACACATAAAGGTATGATAGTGATCATACCACGATGCACATGATAGAGATCATATGCGGGAACCATATCATTCCACTAATTAACTATGTTTGATTGCATCTTATATTGCTTGTTTGGCGTTTTATTAGCATAATAAGATGATCCCTCATTTAGATATCAAGATAAAAATGTGTTCTTCCTTAAGTATGCACCGACAATGATTCGTCACTTCAAGGCATCACGTGATGATCGGGTGTACTTGAATCCACGAGCATATCTCGGGTGTAAGACAGTTACACACGCGAATACTAAGGTTCTTACTTGGCGAGCCTAGCATGTACAGACATGGCCTCGGAACACGGACCGAAAGGTTAAGCATGAGTCATATAGTAGATATGATGCCCATTTGATGCTCGCCTTTGAAGCTACACCGACTCACGTGATGATCGGACTTGGTGTAGTGGATTTGGTTCATGTAATCACCAAAAAGACACGAGGGATGTCGTTTTTGAGTGGGAGTTCATTTCTAATTTGGATTAGTAGAACTCAATTTATCATAAATTATATCAAAGTGAATTTGCATAATTTGGTGTAGTCATTGGCATTCGTTCACCATCTTATGCATAGTTGTATTTGAGATAATAGAACTATAGAATTCTGGATATATACTTTACGAACTGGTATCGTATTGTGTTGAGTGTCAATCTAAAGTTTAAAGTCCTATTGCAAACTTTCAGCAAAATTCTATTTACTCCGTGAAATTTAATAATTGGTATTAAATCGAGAGTAACAATTCCAGTGTTAGTATCTTAAGTATCATGTTTGCCTCCATGATTCTTGATTGTTTTAATATCAAGTTTATCTAGGAGCTGAAAGAATTGTTTCAGAAACCATCATGTGTGGCAGATATAACGATATCTGAAACAATGTTTTGGTTGCAATATGATAGAGTATAATATATGTTCTCATATTGGATGAGAATTTGCGAAGGATGGAGATGCTAGACATCCTAATCATCCAAAAGGGTTTTGGAAAGTAATGTTATACTCACGATTCGCCTTTATAAGCTAGAGTATCTTGATCATGAAAGTCGTCATGATAAGAGTGAATAGAAGATGTATGTAAAGTGTTTACTACACTAAAAGATTACTAAAGAATGGATTTTGAAAGAATACCGATCATTTTGATGATGGTGATCTACTTCAAAGTGCAAGTACAAAGGTATTATTATTTGAATATACACGCTTTGGACTATGTGTCATGTATATGACGCCACTTTGGTGTTGATAGATTCTTTTAAAAAGTAAAAAGGAAATGCTGAAAGAGAATCTATAAAATATATTTGGCAGAAAAGAAAAGATTGGAAATATCCAATTTAGGTATATGGATGATATACATGTTATGGTTATATTCTTTGCTTGTTAAACAATGTGGTTCTTGGGTATTGGATACCGAATTGGTTGGTATGAAATTTCATACGGAACAACGCAATTCATGAACCGTAATGGCCTAAGTAACTAGCAAGAGAATATGTGATGATGTTCATCGAAAACAAACCAACCGTTGTTTGTATTTCTCGTTGACATCAAGGCTTGACTTCAAGATTTGTTTTAATAATTGTTATTTGAATCAGGTATTATGAGAACAAAGGTTGTTCAAATAATTACCGTATTCCATATAAGATGGATGATTTACAAATCTAGTTGGAGAAATCACATCCATAAAACCTAATGCTAAAATGTCGCAAGACAAATGATTGAAAGATCACTTATGAAGTGACATCGCTGTTTAAATTATATTGGAAAGAAAACATAAAGAATCTCCATATTCATGGATTTTTGGAGTCTTTGATTTGATCAAGTGACGCTTGTGAGACTTTCCACGTGATAATTAAAACTTCGTTCAAAGGCCAAAGAAGAACGAACGACTAAATTATTGGAATTTATACATATCGATGTATGTATTCCATTATGTGTAGTCGTAAGCGATGGATTTCAACTTCATATGCTTTCCCCGGAAATTTGAGTGAATGTTCACTTAATGAGAAAGAAGTATGAAATATTTGAAAAACGTTTCAAAGACTTTCAAGATGAAGTGAAAATCATTGTAACAAGAAAATTAATGGTTTATGATTTTATCATAAGGGATTTATTTGAGTTACAAGTGTAACAAGAAAAATAAATGAATTATGATTTTATCATAAAAGGGATTTATTTGAGTTACAAGTTTAGCAAAACACCTAGATTTACATCTCCCGAAACACCATAAGAATATGGAGTGTTTGAGATTTGTAAGGAAACCTTGTTTGACATGGTTGGATCAAAGGTGTTATTTATAAAACTGCCATTATGTTTTAAAAGATTAAAGCTTTAGAGACTACCGCTTTTACACTGAAAAGAGCTCCATCTTGATCCGTTGAAATGACACCATATGAGTTATGGTTTGGGGTAAAACCCAAGTTGTCCTTTCTTAAATTTTGGTATGCTAAACATAAGTAAGATGTTTACAACCAAAGTCGGATGAGCATGTCTTTGTAGGTTATTTCGAATAACAATTGGTTATTCCTCCATAACACTGAGGACAAAAGGGTTTGTCGCTTGAAATGTGAAGTTTCTTGAAAAAGGAATCTTTCGCAAAAGTTAAGTGGGAGGACAATAGAACTTTGATAAGGTTAACGAACCTTAGCTAAATGTGATGAGTTGTGCAGCGCCGCAAATCGTTCTGGAGGCGGACATAATGCTCATAGCTTATGTGCCTCAAAGGTTGTGGTCACGGAGATCTAAGTTCCTATTGAACCAAGTAGGTCGGTTAAACAATCAATGCTAAGATTTGAGAGTAAATCATTATTGTTTGACAATGATGAACCGAATACATACAAAGAAGTGATGATGGGCCCTGACTCCGTCAAATGGCTTGAAGCCATAAAATCCGTGATAAGTCTATACACGATAAATCAAGTTTTGAACTTGGAAGACCCTCCGGAAAGGTGTAAAAATCTATCGGTCGTATTTGGATCTATAAAGAAACAGACATGGATGTTTCAAATCTATGAAATAGTCGACATATCGGTAAAGTATTTTACGACAATGTTCAAGGAGTTGACTATGACAAGATTTGATCTTTCATAGCGATATTTAGTCTGGACGGATTAAAGTAGCAACCACTACATATAATTTGGTATATGGTAGATGAATAAACAAAACAAAGTTCTTCTAATAGAATAGTTACCTAGGACGTGTACATGACACGGTCCAAAGGGTTTTGTTAAATTCAAAGGATGCTAAAAGGGCATGCAAACTTCAATGGTTGAAGTAAGCATCGCGGAGTTGGAATCTTCACCGTGATGAAAAGGAGTTTTCATCCGGAGACGATGAAGATGCTTGCATTTGCAAGAAATTAAGTGGGAGCGCTGATACACATTTCTAATACATTATGTGGCTGACATCTTGTTGGTTAGAAATGATGTATCTTTTATTGACAGAGGTTAAGAATTTCATTTCGATGAAATACTTAGGCAAAACCCGAATATTTAGCGTGAATGTCTATAGTGGATAGACTGTGACGCCAATATGGTTGTGCCAAACATACATATATGAGATATTGAAGGAGTTCAATATAGAAACGATTAGAAACGGTTCTTGTCGCATGGAAAAGGAATTGAATCAAGATTCAAGTGTATCGACACTTGATAAGTGAAACAAGATTCAAGTGCTTTGACACTTGATGAGTGAAATCACGAGAATGTTTTGATCAATCATACCATGATATGTACACATCCAGATATGTCCTATGCTCTAAGTGTTATGAGCATATACCAGAATGAATCATAAAATGATCATTGGACTATAGTAAGGATATTCTTATGATCTTTTGGAAGAACTAAGAATATATTTGTGTAGAGGTGACAAACAATTACAAATAGTTCATTGTAAAGCATTACATTGATACTAGTTTTGTCGCAAGATACAAATTAAGTTTATCTCAATTTAAACTATGAGTGGCACAATGAAATGGAAATGAGTTTTCATGATGGATTTGAATGTATTCCAAAGTTAAGACATTGTGACGAATACTACAACAAAAGGCTAAGTATATGACTGCTATAGTAGCAGAAAAGGAGGGAATTTGTGTCAAGTAGTTTGTTATCAAACTAAGGTGTTGTTCGCAATGGGCTAACACTAAAGATATATTGTATGACAATAGTATCGACATGGTTTAAACCCCAAGGAACTAAAGGTCTCACCAAAAGACCAAATTTATACAATGCCATCTCATTGGAGAATGAGTGATGCGTGGAGACGCAAAGACATGCAAATACACACGGACCTGAAAGTGTCAGATCCGTAGATTATGTTAACCACTTGCAGTTGCGTATATGGAACACCAGAAAGCCATATGTGTTCAAAATGCAAAGTTTTCAAACTAGATTATTGTCTCTAGTGCAAGTGGGAGACTGAAGGGAATATGCCCGAGAGGCAATAATAAAGTGGTTATTATCGTATTCCTTATTTATGATAAATGTTTATTTTGCATGCTATAATTGTATTAATACGGAAACTTTAATACATGTGTGTTTAATAAACAAAAAGGAAGTTCCTAGTTATGCCTCTCTTATAAACTAGCTCGTTGATTAACAAGATGATCAAAGTTTCCTGATCATGGACATTGGATGTTGTTAATAACGAGGTCACAATATTAGTGTAATGATGTGATGAACATTCATCCAAAGTATAGCATTACGATCAAAGTCATTGAGTTTATATTGCTATAACAACTTACAAAGTGATCCTAATCCTTAGACCATGAGATCATGTCAATCACTAACACCGGAAGAGTTTCTCGATGACATCAAACGTCACACCGTGGCGGGTGATTATAAAGATGGCTTCGAACTACTAAAGTGTTATGTTGAGACCCATGGATCGAGTGGAATTTTTCATCCCGATGACGGATAGATATGCTCTGGGCCCTCTCGGTGATATCACATTGATTAGCTTGCAAGCAAGTGATTTGATCACTAGAATGTTATATCAGGAACGAGAAAAGAGTGCATGTCGATAGCGAGATCAAACTAGGTATGGAGATACCGATGATCGAATCTCGGACATGTAATATATCGTGAAACAAAGGGATTAAGATACTAGCGTAAAGGTTCACACGATCACGAAGTCATCGTTGAATGTGTGGGATTATGGATCTCCAGTCCGCTCGATTATTGATCGGAGAAGGGTCTCGATCATGTCCGCATTATTCGCGAACCGTAGGGTGACACACTTAAGGGATGCCGACACCATTCGGAGCAAATGATATGCTAGAAAAAGAAAAGGAAAGCGCAAGAATTTATTTCACTAGACACCAAAACTGTTTCGGTTGAAATTGCTGAAACTGGTTCTGCATGTGAAATTGAAATGTTGTAAGGGTTTTATGTGAATGTTTGTTAATTAAAGTAATTAACAAAATTCTGAATAAATAAATAAAAGAGTTTTATTTAAATGAGAGCTTGCATTAAATTTGGTGGAAATTTAATGCATGTGAGTGGATTTTTGAGTGGAGGTTTTTTAATGGGAGTGGAGGCTTTTCATTTTGAGTGGGAGCTCCACCCACATGAATGTGGAAGAGGTGGGGGCAGCCCCATGGCTGTGCGACATGCCCCTTGGGTGCCCCCTCTCCCCTATAAAGGCCCCCCTCTCCTCCTCTCAAAGCACACCTCCTCGCGAAGGATCTCTCTCCCCCCTTTAGAATTTCCCCATGGTATCGGATCAGCAAGATAAATGTTCCCGGTGGATTTTTCTGGAAGGATTTGTTGCTTCCACTGCTTCGCTGGAGCGAGGGCTCGGAGGTTGTCGGGGTACCCGTACGTGTGTGCGACGTGATCACGGATGCACCACTGCTTTGAGGTGCTAGACTTGATCGTGCTGGACCGGCTGGACCAGACGGACTTCATCACGATCTTGAGATCGGCAAGCGTTCATCTACGTCATCCACGAGTACAACCTCGTTAACGCTATTCGGTCTTCGAGGGTATGTATTCTATGGATGTATATCCACCCGTTGCTTGTATCTAGTAGATAGATCTTGGTACTTAGATGGTCCCATCGTAGGAAAATTTTTGTTTTCTATGCTGCGAACCCTACAGGTGCTGCTGCACTAGTTGGTTGGCACCTTGCACAAAAGGCTGCAAAAAGAACTACTAGTCAAAAGAACGGCTCGGGGGCTACGTCCAAAAGGACGAGCAGAAGCAAGCTGCACATACGAAAAATGCTCGGGGGCTCCGCCCAAGCCTCGAAGGACAAACAAACAACAAAACACCCTACAGATGCTCGGGGGCTCCCCCCGAAGTGGAAGGAAAATAAAAACCAACAGATCATTCGAAAAAGGCTCGGGGGATTCCCCGTGGCAGAAAGCAGAATTACTTACATGATTTGACGGCGACTCCGAAGGTCCGCTCGCAGCCTTCTGAGGCGCAACCACCCGAATCTCGTACGGAGAAGGGTCTGGATCAGCGCCTTCAGAGGTGGCCACCGTCTGAGGAGAAGGAAGCACGACCTTCGACTCCCCCATCATCTCCCGAGCACCATCACTGGAGGAGCCATTGGAGGAGTGGCTACACAAGAACAAATTAGCTAAGCGCAAGGAAAATAGACAAAAAAAGCAACGCAGGGCTAAGGAAACTTACGAATCAAGCTTGCTCAAGTCAAAGACGGGAGGGGTCTTTCGAACCTTCTTCTCCTCTTTCTTATCTTCCTTCTTTTCTTCCTTCTTCCGCTTCGCTGGCGGGTGCGGTGCCACAGCCCGCACGGGAACGACAGGAATTGGAGAGGAAGAGCCCCCATTCCCATCACTTTGACGTTCAAGCCTCAGCGGGTTCCTAGGGTTCGGTGGAGTTGAAGCATCCGATGATTCGCTGGAGATCCTCGTGCGCTTGCGAGTGTGATCCTCGCTCGACTTGTTGGCTTCTTCAGCCGGAGATCTCGCCGAAGGCAGCTCGGACATGGAGTCCACCACCTCATTATCCGGAGCATTCGGGAATACTTCGGGCAATGGAGGCGACATATCCAGCACCTTGAACTCCTACACAAAAGGAGCAAATATGTTAGCAGGAACATAATTGCAAGTACAATGCATACGAAAATAGCGCCACGCGCACGTCCCAGATCTACACCCGCGGAACCGGACGAGAAGCGGAGAACGGAGAAGTCAGCGACTTCCCCGGGATATCCTCTCCAGCCTTGAACTTCATCAGCGGACGAAGGGCCCCGTCGAGATCTCCCTTGGAGAATTCTTCAGCCGAAACCCTAGTCGGATCACGACGACCAGCGTAAAGAAACATCGGGTGCGCCCTAGCCTGGAGCGGCTGCACCCGACGTTTGAGAAAGGTGCGGATGATATCCACACCATTCACCTCCTTCTCCGGAGTCAACTGGAGATCCTCCACCCGACGATAGAGCCCCTCTATCTCCGCTACCTCGCCATCCAAGATCTGGTTTTTCCAAGACCTTTTCGGCTCGATTTTCTGGGAGGGGTCGAAAGGAGCAAGGCCAAAATCCTGCCCAGCCACCGTGGAGTCGCGGATGTAAAACCATTGCCTCTGCCAGTACTGGACAAATTCGCACATGGAAAAGGAGAAGACAAGAAGATTGGATTGAAGGGAGATGATGCAACCCCCAATGGGATAAACACCATCAGAACCAGATTGCCTCTTCACGGAATAGTGTTTCCGGAAGAGGCCAAAGTGCGGCTCGATACCGAGCCAACACTCGCAGAAAGTAATGAAACAAGCAATGTGAAGAAGAGAGTTGGGGGAAAGATGATGCAGCTGGATGCCATAAAGAAAAAGCAGTCCACGAAGGAAATTGTGGACTGGGAAGGAAAAGCCCCGAAGGACAAATGCGAGGAACATAACCCGAAACCCAGCGGGGGGACGGGGAATTACCTTGTTGCCAGGGATTTTGACGGCCTCCCTATCCTGCCGGATCAAGCCCCGCTCACGAAGCTTGCGGAGATCACTCTCCCGCATCTCCGATCGTCGCCAGCCACCATCGGTGACACGGGTAGCGGTAGCACTTTTCTTGCCCCCAGCAGCGCTGGTGCCAACCGCAGAAGAGGACTTCTTGGGTTTCCCCATCACGATGCGGCGGCGCCGGCGGCGAGACCGTAGAATCAAAGAAGGAAATGTCCGAGGATATTCCAGCGCGCAGCAAGAAATCTCAAAGAAGATTGGAGCAGTGAAGCAAGAATGGATGCGGTGAAAACAGACTAATTTTTCCCCAATGATTATAAGGACGAAGACGATGCACGACAACCGTCAATCAAGAAGACCTAACGCCAATGGAAAGATCTGACCATACACGTGTCAGAATAGTAGCGAACCGTCGCTAACACGCCGTCCACTACGCATGGAAATCGAGGCGACGCCGTAATTATCTCCACGCCGCGCATGACCGGTCAATTCAAGGTCAGAAGGTGAGACCCATGTTCGTCTAGTCACGTCATCTCTGGCGCAGCACGCGCTTGAGGTCACCGATCGTCAGCACTGACGTCATTAAAAGCTATACTAGCAAAAGCCACAATTTTTCGGCTGCAAAGCTAAGAGTACTCACTCGAATCTATGATTCGACTAACTACTCGGGGGCTACTTCTATCAGGAGCGCTGGCCGCGCACCCGAAAATGAATAAAAACTACAACAATAACTTATTTTTCTTCGAGTCCTACGTCGAGTCTGTGACTCCACCACGGACTTGGGGGCTACTCCCATAGGGAGCGTGGGTTCAGGCGTCCGAAAAATTTGTGTCCTACGGACCAGAAGCCGAACAATAGCTGAATTAAAGTCTCTGTTCGAGTCTACGACTCGAACAGACACTCGGGGGCTACTCCCATAGGGAGCGCTGGTCGCACACCCTATGAATTCTTCGACTGCGATCCTTCGGATCAGTATACAAAACTTTTTTGGCAACTCTGCCCTAATTAAACGCTAAGTGAGCAACGTTCTCCTTGGCCACCCGAAACACCTCCGCGGTGATAAACATTCAGATGCTGCGTCTACGACGCAAAGACAGGACCTACAGATATCATCTGATGGCCTGGCAATGCACACGACTGCGCTCTGCTAGTAAGAATCTGTGCCAGCAGGCGCGATGAAAAATCCCGACGGACGCGTTGGGTACATCATTTAAATTTACTGGAATTCCACTCCTGTAAGACCTCTGCGGCCTGAGTCGAATTACGCCAGCATCTGTTCCGGATTCGAGTCGAGGGACTCGAATCTGAAGAAGATCGTGTTGTTTTGTCCTAAGACAGTTAACTGACCCTGATCCGTTGGGAGAGTCAGGCACACGCATCAGCAATCCCTACACATTCTCTTGAAAGACAGAGTTGCACCCGAAGGATTGAAGAGTCCTCAACTGAATCTACGATTCGACTGAACACTCGGGGGCTACTGACATGGTTATACCCCGCGGGTACACGACTTCAGCATACCTAGTCCATCCCAAGGAAGGCCCACGACAAACATACGTTGGCCCATGAAGACTTTCGGGTGGCCAGGGCCCATGACGCCCTGGGATCCTTGGAGAACAAGACTAGAGTAGATAGAAAATTCAAAGGGGTAAACCCTAAACCTGTAACCGACTCGATCTGTTCCTGGGACCTGCCTGCCTCTATATAAAGGCCAGGAGGGCACGTCGAGGAGGCCCTGACCTCATACTTTCGCATACACACCTCCACGCCAGATTGCATCTGCGCACCCCTGTAACCTTCGGTTCCACCATAATCAGAGCAGACAAGCAGGAGTAGGGTTTTACCTCCGGGGGCCTGAACCTGGGTAATCCTCGTGTCCCCGTATTGCTTGTTTGCTAACCGTTCCGCGATCTCCAGCATCCCCATCTTCTCCAAAACCCAAGTCCATAACAATGGGAATTGACGAGATCGAACCTCGTCACTAGGTCTAGTGCGCTAAGGTGTAAAACTTAGTAGTAGGGCACCTGACCTAGTGTGTTACGGATATGTGGGTTGTGGCCTGCTGGGTAAACTTAGACGAGTACCCTGCACCAACTCCACACATACACCCGTGGATCGCCTTTTTAGGCTTTGCAAAAAATAAAATAAAATGATAAACACTTCAAAACTAAAATCCTTTCATATGTAGGTAGGTAATGTGGTATAGTTTGTAGAAAAATTAACAAATAATAATTTCGACTTTCTCTGCAAAAAAAGTCATGTCAACCTTAGGTGTGAAACTTTTGCATACGATGTTGAAAAAATGCGTTTAATATACCAAAATGACGAGAACGAGATTCACATCTGCTCGCAACCACCTCCAGTCGTTTAGAGATTATTTAGATTTTGAAAATTCGAAAAAATTAAAAAGTTACGGTCAAAAGACCATTTTTTCTTGCAGAAAAAAAATAAAGGGCAACTTACCCGTAGCGCACCACCACCTAGTGCGCTACGAGTAAGTTGGGCGGGATTCAAAATTTGAATCCCCACCTACCCCTCTTCTCTTCCCTCCCCTTCTCTCCTTTTTCCTTTTCCTCCCTTTTTCTTTTCCTCCATTCTCCTTTCCTTCTTATTCTCCTCCTCATTCTCCTTCTCATTTTCCTTTTCCTTCTCCTTCTCCTCCTCCTCCTCCTTCCCTTTCTCCTTCTCCTCCTCCTCCTCTTCCTCCTCCTTGCAGTGAAGATGGTGACGGCGGCCTCCTCCTTGTAGTGACGACTGATGTCTACGCACTTCTATTCTTGTAGACAGTTGTTGGGCCTCCAAGTGCATAGGTTTGTAAAACAGCATCAAGTTTCCCTTAAGTGGATTACCCAGAGGAAGTGGTCAAAGGTATCCCTCTCAAGCAACCCTGCAATCAAGATACAAGTAGTCTCTTGTGTCCCCAACACACCCAATACACTTGTCACGTGTATAGGTGCACTAGTTCGGCGAATAGATAGTGAAATACAAGTGGTAACGGCGCCAGAAAATAGCTTGATGGTGAGGTAAGGTAAAGGACAAAAACCTCCCCAGCAAACGGAATAAGGATGGAAGCAAGCAAACATGCAACAGATCTAGATGCAAACGATGTTTCAATGTTTAGAAACAAGGCCTAGGGATCATACTTTCACTAGTAAAGACTCTCTCATATGAATATACTCTCTTCATGATACTACTCTTAACTACTCTCCGGTTGGACACTCTAATCCATGGTAGGGCTATAACAACACTCCTCAAAGTCTGCCTTCCCCAATCTAGATAACCCCAAATTGTCACCTTGACAACCAACTCAAAATATAACTCATAAAAAATATTCAATCTAGCCAAAGTGCCACACACGGTATGCACGTTGTCACTTTCACACACGTGGGGAAAAGCATAGATCTATTAAAGCACAAAGATTATTTATGTAGACTCAAGCCTAAGTGTCACCATGGCGTGCACGCTGTCACTTTCACACACATGGAGAGAGCAGAGATCTAATGAAGCACTTGAGTAGCAAGGTAGATCTACTTGATTACAAAGCTCATGACCACAAGATCATGCATAGAGAGAGAGAGCGAGAGAGAGAGAGATAAACACATAGCTACCGGTAGAGCCCTTAGCCTCGAGGAAGAACTACTCCCTCCTTATCATGAGAATCAGCAACTGTGATGAAGATGGCGATGGAGATCGATGGAGATGGCTCTGGGGCACTTCCCCGTCCTGGCAGGGTGCCAAAACAGAGACTTTCTGTCCCCTGAATCTCCCCTTCGGTGGCGGCGGCGCTGCGGAACTTTTCCTAGAAGTATGATGGATTATTTAGGGTTTTCTCCTCGGGAGCTTCTTATAGGCGAAGAAGGCAAGGTCGGTGGGGGGCCAGGGGGCTCACACCCCCTGTAGGCGCCACCTGGGCTTGCCCGAGCCTAGGGGGTGCGGCCACCCTAGTGACCTACTCCGTCTCTGCTTCGTGGTTCCGTGTTGGTCTAGAAAAAATAATGACTTTGACTTTTGTCCCGTCCAATTTGGAGAATATTGATTTTCTACCTTTATGGAACCAAAAACAGAAGAAAACAGGCAACTGGCATTGTGGAATCTTGTTAATAGGTCAGTACCAGAAAGTGTATAAAAATACCTCAAAAGTGAAGACAAAACAAGGCAAAGTAGATACTAAACAAGCATGGAGCATCAAAATTATAGATACGTTTCCGACGTATCAATCATCCCCAAGCTTAACTCCTGCTCGTCCTCGAGTAGGTAAGTGATAAAAAGAATAATTTTTGAGGTGACACGCACCATCAAAATAAACATCAAACCATTTGCAAGCATTGAAAGCTGGAATCAAAGAACTCTAAACATGTGCGTGAAAGATGGAGTTCTAACAATAGGACAAAGTAACTATACATGCAACATGAAAGGCTACAAACAAAGATCATGAATAACATGCATTTAAAAACGTTTGTTTGTTTCACATACAGAAAACATGGCATAGTGGAAATCAGCTTGTCCCTCATAGAGTAGCAAATAGATGCATATGACACCTTCAAAGTTCGCAAGGGTGACTAGAAAAAAGTAGCACAAGAACAAGTAATATCACAATATGCATCAATCAATAAGCTTTGGGACACTGCACATAGAATGACAACTATGCTCTCTTAATGGTGCCTAAAGGTAGAAGGTGGAGTGATACGTGAGAAACGTATCTATAATTTTTTATGCTCCATGCTTGTTTAGTATCTACTTTGCTTTGCTTGTCTACACTTTGAGGTGCTTTTTACATGTTTTCTGGTACTAACCTATTAACAAGTTGCCACAGTGCCAGTTGCTTGTTTTCTGCTGTTTTTGGTTTTAGAAAAGCTAGTAAGGAAATATTCTCGGAATTGGACGGGACTAAAGTCAAAGTCAATAACTTTCCGTGGGGAACAAGAAGTCTAGAGGGGAGCCAGAGAGGCGTGCCAGGGCGCCCATACCCCCCTAGGCGCGGGTGGGCCCTGCCCCGCGCCTGGGTAGGGTGTGGGGCCCCTGTCCACCGCCTCGGCCTCCCCCTTCGCCTATAAGAAGCACCCGATGCAGAAACCCTAAGCACCCGATCAAATATCCACGAAACTTTCTGTAGCCGCCGCCACCATCGTCCCTAGATCGGGGGGATCTGAAGTTCTTCCCGGCACCCTACCGGAGGGAAGATCATCCCGGAGGCCTTCTCTTTGGTATGATGCATGAGTAGTTCCACCTTGGACTATGGGTCCATGTAGTAGCTAGATGGTTGTATCTCCTCCTTTGTGCTTTCATGTATAGATCTTGTGAGCTCCATTCATGATCAAGATCTAATCTATTTGTAATCATGCATGTTGTGTTTGCGGGGATCTGATGGATATTGAGATTATTATGTTGGTTTGATTAATGTTTTGTCTTTACGATTCTATCATGTCTGTGTTGTTTGTGATCTTGCATGCTCTCCGTTGTTAGTTGCTATCTTGTCCGAGTAGTTGCTAGTGACTCCAAGAGGGGGTATTTATGCTCGATAGTGGGTTCATGCCTCTAGTTTCCAAGGGAAGTGACAGAAATTGATGACCCACAAGTATAGGGGATCGCAACAGTCTTCGCAGATAGTATTACCCAATTTATTGAT
The DNA here is from genome assembly GCA_030063025.1 of Avena longiglumis. Taxonomy (NCBI): domain Eukaryota; kingdom Viridiplantae; phylum Streptophyta; class Magnoliopsida; order Poales; family Poaceae; genus Avena; species Avena longiglumis. The sequence goes on from CP125978.1 coordinate 43,822,477, forward strand.
TCGACACAAGAGGAACCAAAGAATACTTGCAAGCCTTAACAACTGAGTTGTCAGTTCAGCTGCACCTAGAAATAGTTCTTGCTCACAGAAGTTTATCAATAGCAACCGTTTGTAGTAGCAATAGCAAAGCAACAGCAACAGCAATAGTGAAACAGGAGCAATAGTAACAGTAACGGTAACAGTAGGATTCGAGTGCGGTAGGCATAGGGATGGATGGACGGGCGTTGCATGGACGAGTCTAAACATCTAACTTCAAGGTCTAGGGCATTGCAGATAAATAATAATAAGCGCCCAAGCACTAAACAATCCTAGGCATGTGCTCCAAATATAGTCATACATGCTCGCAATGAGAACTTGCACAACATCTTCTGTCCAGCCAGCCCGTGGCAGCAGGGCCTCTAGGGAACTACTGGCAATTAAGGTGCTCCTTTTAATAGAGCACCGGAGCAAAGCATTAACACTCCGTGAACGCATGTGATCCTCACACCACAGCCATCCCCTCCGGTTGTCCCAATTATTGTCACTTTGGGGCCTTTGGATCCGGACAACGATATGTGTATACAACTTGCAGATAAGATCACAAACAATACTATCATAATGATTCAATAATAAGTTCAGATCTGAGATCATGGCACTCGGGCCCTAGTGACAAGCATTAAGCACAACAAGTTGCAACAAAGTCAAATAGCACTAATAGAGATACTAGGCACTATGCCCTAACAGATCTTATTCGATTACATGATAGAACTCATCCAATCCCTAGCATCCCCAAGCCTACAGCAGGGGATTACTCACTCATGGATGAGGGAAACATCGGTGGTTGATGGAGATGCGTTGGTGATGATGATGGTGATTATCCTCTCCAAATTCCCCGTCCCGGCAGGGTGCCAGAACGGAGTTTCTGGATCCGAATCTTGGTTTCTGGTGGCGGCGGCAGAGCGGAACTCTTTCTGGAAAACTATTGAACCCCCTGAATTTTTAGGTCAGAAGGCAACTTATAGGCACGGAGGGAGGCCGAGGATCTGCCTGGGGTGGCCAAACCCCCTCCAGGCGCGGGGTTAGGTGGGCCCGTGCCTGGGGTGGGTCTGGGCCCCCAGGCCTCCTCTCTATCTCCCCTTCTGGCTCCGTGGATCTTCTGGTGAGAAATAGTTTTTGGCATATTTTCCGGGATTTTTCCTGATAGTTCATTTTCAGCACAAAAACAAGACACCAAGGTAATTCTGCTGAAAACAGGGTCAGTCTGTGTTAGTTGTATCCAAATCACACAAGTATAGAGGAAAAAACAATAGCAAAGTGTTCGAGAAAGTAGATACATTTTGGACGTATCAACTCCCCTCAAGCTTAGCTTATTGCTTGTCCTCAAGCAATTCAGTTGAAAACTGAGTGCGATAAAAGAACTTTCACGGACACTTTGCTTCATATGATGTAAATATTCTCAGCATAGGAGTAGATGCTTAGTCAATTTATAATAAGAAGTATGCAATAGTCATTGCAAGCTATGAAGAGAAACCAACTCAATAATATTAATTAGCATGAAACATAAACACAAGCAACATTGCAATGCTCATAATAAGGTATGATAGAGTGGTATCTCGCTTGCCTTTTTTGAAGAGCACAATATAAATGCCAAGGCACCTCTGAAGTTCACATGAATACTAGAACTAAAGATATCAGAGATACAAGTATCAAAGTCATGACATAATTGATGGGGATATTCCTACCGGGGTATACCAAGCAGGACGTTTCTGACTGGCCTAGGCGCCTGCGAGTGGGCCTGTGGAACGGTGACTGGATCAAGACCTGGCGTGGACCCAAGAGAATGGAAGCTGAAGGCCCAGAAGCGTAGATAGGCCCAGTCGGATTAGGTTAAACGATTGCTGAAACCTTAACTGATTCGGTTGATATCTGTAAACCCTAGGAGGGTGAGACTATATAAACCTCCCTAGAGGGCGCGTAGAGGATACGTTCCATCATACACCCAAGCAACTCGCTGCCTAGCCGCCGAGCTCGCCCCATTGTACTTCCACCATAATACAATCTAGCAGGAGTAGGTCTTTACCCTCCGGGGGGCCGAACCTGGGTAAATCCTAGTGTCTCCGCCCTCATCTCGCACCGCAAATGGCTGGCCGCCCTTGCCCCATGTTCTACTACTCGCTGCCGATTGCAGCATCTGCCGTGGTCATTCCCACGACAATGGCGCCCACCGTGGGGCCTGGCCGGTCTGGCCGGTGTTCTGCGGCGAGATCCAATCTGCCCATCAACGAGTCGATCGCCACCGGCCGCATGATAGCGATCGGCGAGATTCTCCAAATCTTGCCGAGCAGCTACGTCTCGATGGCGCGACCCGTCACGCATAGCATGATCCTGCCGGTCGGCACGATCAGTCTCTTCATCGGCCTCACCGCCGTCATCGTCTCAGAGGACTCGGCTCGCATCCGCGAGTCGCTGCGACGCGACCGGCTCTCTGAGAGTCAGGTCCGCACGATCCACCGCCTCGCCTCCGAGTACGACTCAACCCACAACGACGTGGCTGAAACCACCGCATCCGCGAAAGACGCGACCCTCAACGACGACGCCGACTCGGCGACCCCGGTGTCACTCGCCGGATCCATCGTCGCCGTGTCTCCCGTGGGCTCCATCACCCAGGTCTCCAACGTCGGAGACTTCGAGGACCCCTCCATCCTGGGTATCTTCGACTTCGACTCCGGGTCGGAGAATTCCGCCGATCTCCGCGACGGGACCGGCCGCCACGCCGCGACCTACATGGCGACTGGCGCCGACCCGCCGGAGGATCCGTTCTCCACTCCGATCCCTCCCAACGCAACGGCAACGGAGGTCGAGGAACTCCGCCTGAAGCTGGCGGAAGCAGTCCGCAAGGAACAAGCCGAGCGCGAATTTTTTTGCCTCGAGCAGGTGACGGCGCAGGAGCTGTCGCACTACCACCAGCAACGAATCAGGTCGCGCCTGAACCCCACCGTCCAGGGGCGCGCCCTGAATTTCGACGACGAGAGCGACCCGGCCCGCGCGGCCGAGCGCGCGATCTGGGAGAATGCGCCACCAGGAGGAAGCGCCCGGCCCCCATCAGGATCGACGGCGAATGGCGCCCCACGTCCACCCAACCGCGCACCCCCCAGGGACCAGCCGCGGATCGTGGTCTCCTCACGGGAGCGAGACGCGAACGGCCTACCACTATTCTCCACCCCGATGGACAACCTCGTCGCGGGCCGAGCAGGAGTCGACAACATTGCGGACACAGGTGACGGCACCCTGCAGATCCAGTACGTCAAGGCCTTGCTCGCAAAGGCGGCCCAGCAACAAAACACAGGCGTCGACTCACAGTGTCGGATGTACTCGCGTTCATCGGGCAGCAGAGCGGCCTCAAGCGGCCGCCCCATGGCGGCAAACACCCTCAACTGCCCGCCACCCGAACCACTGCAGCTCCAACACCGACCCGCAAACGCGGCACTCTCCACCAACGACCCCCGGCGACCAACCGTCCGCCAACGGTCAGCCCGTCGACGCCCGCACCCACATCATCAACAACCAGAGCTGGCGCGCACGCCAGCCCGACGACCTGCGGCATACCCTAACCAACCGCCGCGACGGCGAGCCGAGGGGGTTGCTAAGCCAACTCGGGCCCCGGTGCTTTGGACCAATGATCTGAGGCGAAAGATACCCGGCGAACTTCAAAGCGCCGAAGGAAATAGAGAAGTACGACCCCTCGTACAATCCCTCTGTGTGGCTGGATACTTACCTCATGGCAATGGGGATCGCCGGCCACACCGACCTACTCGCCGCCCGCTACCTCCCCCTGATGATGGAGGGGGCGTGCATTCAGTGGATCAACACTCTCCCCGCGGATAGCATCGACTCCTGGGAAGAGATGCGCGACGCCTTCGTCAGGCACTTCGAGGGTTCATACACCCGTGCCACCACCATCGAGGACCTGGAACGATGCGTACAGGGACCTCGCGAGTCGACCCGCAGCTAGGTCCAACGATGGCAAGAGCTATGGTACAACGCGGTCGGTATCCACCCAGACACCGCAATCCACTGCTTCAAGACCTCGTGCCGCTACGAGCCCCTGGTCGCCAAGCTCAAACAAGCATACCGCACACTCGACAACATACCGGATCTCCTAGTGATCGCCAAAAGATATGCGGAGGAAGACCCAAACCAAGAAACCGACGACGAGTCGGGAGGACAACGCCGCACGAGCGACAACGACAACGAACGACGATCCGATCTACGCTAGAGCAACACTCGCCTCACCGGCAAGCGCCGCAGTGACGGGCGAGTCGACTTCGTCGCCAACGCTGGATACACGCAGCGTGAGCCCAAGAGCTTCCGCCGCGACGGGGGGCAACACCGCGACGGCGGCAACTACAAGGCGAAGCCAAGGTTCGACCCCGCTGCCCTCCTTAACCAACCTTGTGTATTTCACAGCAGGGAAGGAAAGCCCGCCACGCACACGACCGCCGACTGCCACTCTCTCAAGGAGATCGAGAAGGCACGACGAGCGCGGGAAGACCCCGACAACAACCCGCCAAACGGCAGAAAATTCGGCAACATGGCCGGCTTGCTCCACACCTTCACATGCTTCAACACGAAGCGCGAGAAGAAGGTATCGCCCGCGCCATCGCCGTCAACACGGTGGCCCAGGTGGACGTTCCCGAGTTCCTCAACTGGTCGGAGCAACCAATCACTTGGAGCCGCCAGGACCACTCACCACGCATCGAGTACCCAGGCCGAGGCGCCCTGGTGGTCAAGCCCAAGGTGGGAGACTACTGGCTCCCCAAGACATTGATGAATGGCGGCAGCTCCATCAACATCCTGTACCTGGACACCTTCAGGCGACTGCGGCTCCCGCAGTCGATGGTCGAGACGACCTACACCATGTTCCACGACATCGTCCCCGATCGGAAGGCGTACCTGATCGGCAAGGTCACGCTACCAGTCACCTTCGGCACACCGGCAAACTTCCGCACCGAGCGGATCGTCTTCGAACTGGTGCCCTTCGACAGCCCCTACCACTGCGTCCTGGGGCGCCAGGCGTTCGCCAAGTTCATGGCGGCGCCCCACTACGCGTACAACGCGATGAAGCTCCCCGGACCGCGTGGCGTCATCACCATCCACGGCGACCCCGACATGGCCGCCGAGTGCGAGGCCAAAGGAGCCGAACTCGCCGACGCCGTCATCGCGGCAGAGGCCAACCACGCCGACGAGCTCGCCAAATACGCGAGCGGGGTCAACAACGACGACCCCACTATACTCAAGAAGCCCAACTCGGAGGGCGGCAACACCTCAGCCTTCGAGGCAACGACGCATACCCGCACCGTCGAGCTGGTCCCAGGCGACTCCAGCCAGACGGTGACGATCGGGAAGGGCATGAGCCCAGCATAGGAAGGCGCGCTCATCGAGTTCCTCCGTGAGAACATGGACATCTTCACATGGAATCCCTCTGACATGCCTGGTGTCCCGAGGGAACTCGCTGAGCACAAACTCAACGCCGACCCCAAAGTGCAACCTATCAAGCAGTCGTTGCGGCCCTTCAATGAAGAGCGCCGCCGAGCAATCGCCGAGGAGGTGCAGCGTCTACTCGCTGCAGGCTTCATCCGGCCAATCAAATAATCCAAGTGGCTGGCAAACCCAGTCCTGGTCGAGAAGAAAAATGGGACCTGGAGGATGTGTATCGATTACACAAACTTAAACAGCACCTGCCCGAAGGAGCAATTCGTCCTCCCGCGGATCGACCAAATAATCGATTCCATCGCGGGCTCGGAGTCGCTATGCTTCCTCGACGCCTACTCTGGGTACAACCGGATCAAAATGGCCGTTGAGGATGAAGAGAAGACGGCGTTCATCACGCCATTCGGAACCTTCTGCTACACTTCCATGACCTTCGGCCTCAAGAACGCCGGGGCGACCTACCAGCGGTGTATGCAGGAGTGCCTTGCGAGCCAAATTGGCCGCAATTGTTGGAGATATGCCCTAGAGGCAATAATAAATATAGTTATTATTATATCTTTGTGTTTATGATAAATGTTTATTCATGCTGTAATAGTATTAACAAGGAAACATTAATACTTCTGTGATTTGTAAACTGAAATAGAGTCCCTAGTAAAGCCTCTTTATAATACTAGCTTGTTGGTTAATAAATGATTGTGGTTTCCCTATCATGAACATTGAGATGTTATTAACAACAAGATCATATCGTTAGGAGAATGATATGGTGGACATACTCCTATAGATAAGCGTAGCATAAAGATCAAGTCATTTTAATAGTTCAATTGCTATATGCTTTCTGATACATAGTAACCTAATTCCTTCGACCATGAGATCATGCATATCACCTTTACCGGATGGATGCTTTGATGACATCAAACACCACACCGTAATTGGGTGGCTATAAAGGTGTCATTGAGTGTTCGGAAAGTATTGGTTGAGACACATGGATCAAGAGTGGGATTTGTCCATCCATATGACGGATAGATATACTCTGGGCCCTCTCGGTGAAATGTCATCCAATTAGCTTGCAAGCATGTGACTGGCTCACAAGGGATCACATATCATGGGAACGAGAAAAGAGTACTTATCAGTAACGAGGTTGAACTAGGTATGCAGAGATACCGACGATCATAACCTCGGATAAGTAAACTATCGTGAGACAAAGGGAAATTGGTATCGTATGTAAGTGGTTCATTCGATCTCAAAGTAATCGTAGAAATATGTGGGAGCCATATGAATTTCCAGATTCCTCTATTGGTTATTGGTCAGAGAAGTGTCTCGATCATGTCCGCATAATTCACGAACCGTAGGGAGACACACTTAAGGATTCGACGTTGTTTGAGTAGTTATGGAATGATGAGTAAGAGACCAAATGTTGTTCGGAGTCTCGGATGGGATCCGGGATATCACGAGGAGATCCGGAATAGTCCGGAGAATAAGATTCATATAAGGAAAGTCCTGTTTCGGGGTTGGAGAATGGTTCCGGTGTTTTCATCGGGAATGTTCTAGAAGGTTCCGGAATGTCCGGCACTCCGGAGGGGAAGGGTACATGAATGTGTCATACCAAGTTGGAATGATTGCATCATGTACTAGGTGTCATCGCTGAACAAAATAAAGGGTTTAATCAAATCCTAGTTTGAAAAGTCAAATGCCAATTTTAAAAGTCAAACGGCTATTTTGGAAGGTGGAGGGGAAGTAGGAAACCTACTTGGGGAGGAGTTCCTCCCCTCCACCGCCGGCCCCCTTGGGAAACCGAGTTGGGGAGGGACTCCCCTCCCCTGGCGCGTCCCCTCCACCTATATAAGGAGGGGCAGGGCTACCCCTCCTAGTACCCAACACCTCCACCCAAAACCCTAGCCCGGCGCCACCGCCTAGGGCAAGCCGCCGCCTCCGCCTAGCTGACCCTAGCCGCCGGCCAATCCTCCTCCTCGGTGCGTCTAAACCCTATATCACTGGGGATATCTCTCATAGTCCACCATACTCGCTCCGGCTTAAGGCGAAGCCCTGCGAGATCTCCCCTCTACTTCCGTTACCACGCCGTTGTGCTGCCATCTTCGAGGGTGAGTTATTCCATCAACTCGTTGCTACAATCTAGTAGATAGATCTTGGCTTTTTTGTTTGTATGCGGTAGAAATTTTTTGTTTTCCATGATACAAAACCCTACAGTGGTATTAGAGCCGTGTCTATATGTAGATCTGTTGCACGAGTAGAACACTATGGTCATTATGGGCGTTGATGCTTTTATTGTCGATTTCTTCTTGTGTACTTTGCATCTTGCGGGGTGTTGGGATGAAGCGGCCCGAGCTAACCTTACATGACATCGTTCATGATACTTGCTCCACGCTTGACATGCAACTTGTATTGCATAAAGTGGCTTTGCGGGTGCCTGTTTCTCCCAGCATAGTTAAGATTCAATTTACAACGGGTGATTGACAATGCTAGTATCAATGTTGTGGTTCTTGTTCGTAAGTTAGAACGACACTTATTGAAAGCCCCAAACCACGTAAAACATGCAAAGAAAGTAGAGGCGTCTAACTTTGTTTTGCAGGGGTGTGCAGTGATGTGATATGGCCATGATTGTGATTATATTTGATGTATGCAATGTTCCTTATTGTAAGTTGGCAACCGGCAGGAGCCATATGGTTTCTTTAATTTATGTTAAGACCCGCGTGTCTATTCAAAGTAGTTGTAATAGTTGAAGCCGGTGGACGACAACCATGGAGAAGCATCATTGACCTTGATGCAATGCCGGTGATGATGGAGATCATGTTCGTGCTTGAAGATGGAGATCGGAAGCACAAAGAAGAAAGGCCATATCATATCACATATTATGAATTGCATGTGATGTTAATCCTTTATGCATCTTGTATTGCTTAGTTAACGACGGTAGCATTATAAGATGATCCGTCATGCACATGAATTTCAAGTCATAAAGTGTTCACCCTTAGTTAGCACCGTTGCTAAAGCTTGTTGTTTCGAAGCACCACGTGATGATCGGGTGTGTTAGATTCCGCAAGTGTATACAACGTGAGCAAGCCAGATTTGCTCATGCGGAAGCTAAAGTTTGATCTTGACGAGCCTAGCATGTACAGTCATGGTCTCGGAACACGGATCACCGAAAGGTAAAGCATGAATCATATAGTAGATATGATGAACATGTCGATTGTTCGCCATTGAAACTATATCAACTATCGTGATGATCGGTGTTGATGTGGTTGATTTGGTTCGTGTGATCACTAAAACAATGTGAGGGATATTGTTTTGAGTGGGAGTTCACCTAGATTAATTTAACTATTAATTAAAACTCAATTTGTCATAAACTTAGTCTAAACTATTGCAAATATGTTGTAGATCAATGGCGGCCCCTACCATCAATTTTAATGCGTTCCTAGAGAAAGAAAAGTTGAAAAACAATGGAAGCAACTTCGCAGATTGGTTCCGCAATTGGAGGATTGTCCTCACAGCTGGTAATTTGACCTATGTGCTGGATGCACCGCTGGGTGACCCACCTGCAACTACTTCTACCGATGAAGTAAAGAATGTTTACCTCGCTCGGAAGACTCAGTACTCCACATTTCAGTTTGCTATCTTGTAAGGTTTAGAATCGGAGCTTCAGAAAAGGTTTGAGAATTCAGACCCACATGATATTGTCCGTGATCTCAAATTGATCTTTGAGACTCACGCGGCGATTGAGAGCTATGAGGCTTCTGAAAAAGTTCTTTAACTGCAAGATGGAAGAGGGAAGCTCCGTTAGTGAGCATGTGCTTAAGATGTCTGGGCACGCAAACAAACTTCAAAGCTTGGGTATAGTGATTCCTAATGCTTTGGGGATTTATCGTGTCCTCCAATCACTACCACCAAGTTACAAGAACTTTGTGATGAACTACAATATGCAAAACATGAACAAGCAGTTGCCAGAACTATTTGCCATGTTGAAATCTGCAGAAGTGGAGATCAAGAAAGAGCACCAAGTGTTGATGGTCAATAAGACCACCAAATTCAAGAAAGGCAAGTCTAAGCAAAAGGGACACTTCAAGAAGGGTGGTAAGAAAGTTACCTACCGACGAAGAAGACCATGGCTGGACCTAAGCACGATCTCGAGTGCTTTTACTAGGGAGAAGGTCACCGAAGCGGAATTGCCCAAAGTACTTGGCGATTTGAAGAATGGCAACATCAAGAGGAAGGTATATCCGATATACATGTTATTGATGTGTATCTCACTAGTACCGTAGTAGTGCACGGTATTTGATCTTGGTTCGGTTACTCATATTTGTAACTCAAACAAAGCAGAAAACGGAAGCTAGCGAAGAACGAGGTGACGATGCGCGTGGGAAGCAGATCAAAGGTTGATGTGATCGCGGTGGCACACTACCCCTTCATCTACCACGGATTAGTTTTATATTTAAATAATTGTTATTTGGTGCTGCGTTAAGCATGAACATTATATCGGATCTTGTTTATTGTAGACGGTTACTTGTTTAAGTCCGAGAATAATGGTTGTTCGATTTATATGAGTAATATGTTTTATGCACATGCACCTTTGATAGATGGTCTATTCTTATTGAATCTCGATAGTGGAAATACACATATTAATAACATTGAGGCTAAACGTTTGAAATCGAGCGATAACTCGACCTATATGTGGCATCGCTGTCTTGGTCACATTGGAGTGAAGCGTATGAAGAAACTCCATTCCGATGGACTTCTTGAATCACTTGAAAGATGCGAAGCATGTCTGATGGGCAAGATGACTAAGACTCCATTTTCTGGTATGATGGAGCGAGCTACGGACTTATTGGAAATCATACATACCGATGTGTGTGGTCCAATGAGTGTAGCATCGCGCGGTGGTTATCGTTATGTTCTTACCTTCACGGATGACTTGAGTAGATATGGGTATATCTATTTCATGAAACATAAGTCCGAAACTTTCGAGAAGTTTAAGGAATTTCAAAGTGAGGTGGAGAATCAACGTAACAAGAAGATTAAATTAATACGTTCTGATCGTGGAGGTGAATATCTAAGTTACGAGTTTGGCGAGCATTTGAAGAAATGCGGAATACTTTCACAATTGACACCGCCGGGAACACCACAGCGTAATGGTGTGTCCGAACGTCGTAATCGAACTCTCTTAGATATGGTTCGTTCTATGATGTCACTTATAGATTTACCGCTATCATTTTGGGGTTATGCATTAGAAACAGCCGCATTCACTTTAAATAGGGCACCATCTAAATCCGTTGAAACGACACCGTATGAATTATGGTTTGGGAAGAAACCTAAATTGTCGTTCCTTAAAGTTTGGGGTTGCGAAGCCTATGTAAAGAAGTTACAGCCGGACAAGCTTGAACCCAAAGCGGAAAAATGCGTCTTCATAGGATACCCGAAGGAAACTATTGGGTATACCTTCTATCATAGATCCGAGGGAAAAATCTTCGTTGCCAAGAATGGATCCTTTCTAGAGAAGGAATTTCTCTCGAAAGAAGTGACTGGAAGGAAAGTAGAACTCGACGAGGTTGTCGAACCTTCTCTCGAAATTGCGAGTAGCGCAGCACCGGAAGAAGTTCCTGTGGTGCCTGCACCAATAAGAGAGGAAGCTAATGATGATGATCATGAAACTTCGGTTGTAGGTTCTACAGAGCCTCGCAGGTCAACGAGAACTCGTACCACTCCTGATTGGTATGATCCCATTATGAGTGTCATGTTGGTGGACAACACCGATAACCCTGCGACATATGAGGAAGCAATGATGAGCCCAGATTCCAATAAATGGCAAGAAGCCATGAAATCCGAGATTGGATCCATGTACGAAAACCAAGTATGGAATTTGGTGGACTTACCGGATGGCCGGAAGGCTGTCGAGAATAAATGGATTTTCAAGAAGAAAACAGATGCTGATGGTAATGTTACTGTCTATAAAGCTCGACTTGTCCAAAAGGGTTTCGACAAATTCAAGGAGTTGACTACGATGAGACGTTCTCACCGGTAGCGAAGCTAAAGTCTGTGAGGATTATGTTAGCAATCGCTGCATATTATGATTATGAGATATGCCAGATGGATGTCAAAACAGCATTCCTCAATGGAGACATTGATGAAGAGTTGTATATGATGCAACCCAAAGGTTTTGTCGATCCTAAAGATGCTAACAAGGTATGCAAACTTCAACGGTCCATCTATGGATTGAAGCAAGCATCTCGAAGTTGGAATCAACGTTTTGATAAGGTGATCAAAAGTTTTGGTTTTATACAAACTTATGGAGAAGCTTGTATTTACAAGAAAGTGAGTGGGAGCTCTGTAGCATTCTTAATACTATATGTAGATGACATATTGTTGATTGGGAATGATGTAGACCTTCTTAATAGTGTCAAGGAATATTTGAATAATAGTTTTTCAATGAAGGATCTTGGCGAAGCAGCTTACATATTAGGCATAAAGATTTATAGAGATAGATCGAGACGTCTAATATCATTGTCACAAAGTACATATTTGGACAAAGTTCTAAAAAGGTTTGGAATGGAAGATAGCAAGAAAGGGTTCTTGCCCATGTTGCCCAATACGACCTTGAGTAAAATTCAAAGTCCGACAACGGCAGAAGATAGAGAAAAGATGAGTAAGACTCCCTATGCCTCGGCCATAGGATCTCTAATGTATGCCATGCTATGTACTAGACCCGACATTGCATATGCTGTTAGTTTAACTAGCAGATATCAAAGTGATCCAGGAGTGGATCATTGGACAGCGGTCCAAAATATCCTTAAGTACTTGAGAAGAATGAAGGATATGGTTCTTTCTTATGGAGGTGGTGAACATCTCGTTGTTAATGGTTACACCGATGCTAGTTGGAACACCGATCCAGATGATTCTAAATCACAATCTGGATACGTATTTACTTTGAATGGTGCAACAGTTAGCTGGAGGAGTGCAAAGCAAAGCGTTGTGGCGAGATTTTCAACTGAATCGGAATACATGGCTGCTTCGGAGGCTTCATAATAAGCGATATGGATGAAAGAGTTCATTACAGAGCTGGGTGTGGTTCCTAGTGCGCTGGACCCAATGTCTATCTACTGTGATAACATGGGCGCCATAGACAATGCGCAAGAACCAAGGTCACACAAGAAGCTTAAGCACATCAAGCTACGTTTTCACGCTATTCGAGAACATGTCCAAGATGGGGACATAAAGATTTGCAAAGTACACACAGATCTGAATGTGGCGGATCCGTTGACTAAACATCTCCCGAGGGCAAAACATGACCAGCACCAAACTGCCATGGGTGTTCGGTATATTACCATGTAATCTAGATTAGATGACTCTAGTGCAAGTGGGAGACTGTTGGAGATATGCCCTAGAGGCAATAATAAATGTAGTTATTATTATATCTTTGTGTTTATGATAAATGTTTACATTCATGCTATAATAGTATTAACAAGGAAACATTAATACTTGTGTGATTTGTAAACTTAATTTGAAGTCCCTAGTAAAGCCTCTATATAATACTAGCTTGTTGGTTAATAGATGATTGTGGTTTCCCTATCATGAACATTGAGATGTTATTAACAACAACATCATATCGTTAGGAGAATGATATGGTGGACATACTCCTATAGATAAGCGTATCATAAAGATCAAGTCATTTTAATAGTTCAATTGCTATATGCTTTCTGATACATAGTAACCTAATTCCTTCGACCATGAGATCATGCATATCACCTTTACCGGATGGATGCTTTGATGACATCAAACACCACACCGTAACTGGGTGGCTATAAAGGTGGCATTGAGTGTTCGGAAAGTATTGGTTGAAACACATGGATCAAGAGTGGGATTTGTCCATCCATATGACGGATAGATATACTCTGGGCCCTCTCGGTGAAATGTCATCCAATTAGCTTGCAAGCATGTGACTGGCTCACAAGGGATCACATATCACGGGAACGAGAAAAGAGTACTTATCGGTAACGAGGTTGAACTAGGTATGCAGAGATACCGACGATCATAACCTCGGATGAGTAAACTATCGTGAGACAAAGGGAAATTGGTATCGTATGTAAGTGGTTCATTCGATCTCAAAGTAATCATAGAAATATGTGGGAGCCATATGAATTTCCAGATTCCTCTATTGGTTATTGGTCGGAGAAGTGTCTCGATCATGTCCGCATAATTCACGAACCGTAGGGAGACACACTTAAGGATTCGACGTTGTTTGAGTGGTTATGGAAAGATGAGTAAGAGACCGAATGTTGTTCGGAGTCTCGGATGGGATCCGGGATATCATGAGGAGATCCGAAATGGTCCGGAGAATAAGATTCATATAAGGAAAGTCCTGTTTCGGGGTTGGAGAATGGTTCTGGTGTTTTCATCGGGAATGTTCTAGAAGGTTCCGGAATATCCGGCACTCCGGAGGGGAAGGGTACATGAATGTGTCATACCAATTTGGAATGATTGCATCATGTACTAGGTGTCATCGCTGAACAAAATAAAGGGTTTAATCAAATCCTAGTTTGAAAAGTCAAACGCCAATTTGAAAAGTCAAACGGCTATTTTGGAAGGTGGAGGGGAAGTAGGAAACCTACTTGGGGAGGAGTTCCTCCCCTCCACCGCCGGCCCACTTGGGAAACCGAGTTGGGGAGGGACTCCCCTCCCCTGGCGCGCCCCCTCCATCTATATAAGGAGGGCAGGGCTGCCCCTCCTAGTACCCAACAACTCCACCCAAAACCCTAGCCCGGCGCCGCCACCTCCTGCTGCTGCCGTCGCCGCCTAGGGCAAGCCGCCGCCGCCTAGCTAACCCTAGCCGTCGGCCAAGCCTCCTCCTCAGTGCGTCTAAACCCTAGATCGCTGGGGATCTCTCTCATAGTCCACCATACTCGCTCCGGCTTAAGGCGAAGCCCTGAAAGATCTCCCCTCTATTCCGGTACAACGCCGTTGTGCTGCCGGAATCGCGAGGAGAGTGCTACAGCCTCCGCTGCCTGCTGGAACAAGGGAGAGGAAGGTCTTCGTCGAGTACCGAACGTGTGACCGACTGCGGGAGCGCTGCCGGAACGCAGCGCCGGAAGGATCGTCTACGCGATCTTGAGATCGGCAAGAGTACGACTACATCACCCACGAGAATCCGCTCTTGTTAAACACTTTGGAATCTTCGAGGGTGAGTTATTCCATCGACTCGTTGCTACAATCTAGTAGATAGATCTTGGCTTGTTTGTTTGTATGCGGTAGAAATTTTTTGTTTTCCATGCTACGAAACCCTACAGCAATATCCACGTCTACATCGACGACGTGGTAGTGAAGTCCGCTCGCCAGGGTGACCTACTCGCCGACCTGGCGGAAAAATTCGCCAACCTGTGGAAATACAAGATAAAACTAAACCCAGGCAAATGCACCTTCGGTGTACCAGCAGGGCAGCTATTGGGATACGTCGTCTCCAAGCGCGAGATCGAGGCGAATCCCACCAAGATCGACACGATCGCTCGACTCGGCAAACCCGAGTGCCTGCGCGACGTCCAGAAGCTGGCCGGGCGAGTCGCGGCTCTCAGTCGCTTCATCCCCCGATTGGGCGAAAAGGCGATGCCCCTATACCGCCTGATGCGCAAGAACCCCACCTTCCAGTGGGACAGGGAGGCGGACGATGCGCTCCGCGACCTCAAGAAGGTGCTACTCGCAGCACCACTACTCGCCGCCCCCGTCGACAAGGAACCCATGCTGGTCTACGTCACGGCTTCCGAGCGCGTCGTCAGTGCCGTCATGGTCGTCGAGCGACCAGAGGAAGGAAAGGAGTGCCGAGTGCAGCGACCAGTGTACTATATCAGCGAGGTCCTCACCGAGTCGCGCCAGCGATACCCGCAATACCAGAAACTGGTATACGCGGTCTTCAGAGCACAGCGGTGACTGCCACACTACTTCCAGGAGCACCTGATAACGGTCGTCTCCTCAGCACCGTTGCAGGACATCATCCGCAACCGTGAGGCGACCGGGAGAGTCGCCAAGTGGGCCGTCGAAATCGGCTTCCACAACATCAAGTACAAGCCGCGCAAAGCGATCAAGTCGCAGGCTCTCGCGGACTTCATCGCCGACTGGGAGGAGGCCCAGCTGCCATACCTCCACTACTGGAGTTTACACTTCGACGGCTCCAAGAATGCGGACGGAGCAGGAGCAGGGATCGTGCTAACCTCTTCGAAGGGCGACAAGCTACGCTACGTCCTCTGCCTCGACTTCACCCCCTGCACCAACAACATGGCCGAGTACGAGGCACTACTCCACGGCATGCGATCCGCCAAGGAGATGAACGTCAACCGCCTACGCTGCTACGGAGACTCCGACCTCGTCGCTGGGCAAGTCGCTGGCACCTGCGACGCCGTCTCCCCCACCATGGCGGCGTACCGCCAAGCACTGGACAAGCTGGGCGGACACTTCGCAGGCTATTCCGTCGAGTGGATCGACATGCGGAAGAACGAGGAGGCCGATGCACTCTCTCGTATCGGCTCGGCTCGCCTCGCACCACCCGCCAGCGTCTTCCTCGACACCGTCACCAAGCCCTCCGTCTCTCCCCCAAGGGAGATCGACATCGGAGTCCCGCTGCAACCAAAGGCAGCCCTGGTCGCACTCATCGCCGAGCTAAAGACTGGACTACGCCATACATCACCTACCTGGAGGGAGGCACCTTGCCAGCAAACGAAACAGACGCCAGGATGATCGCACGCTGCTGCAAGTCCTTCTTCATCATCGACGGCGAGCTCCACAAGCACAGCGTGACCGGCGTGTTCCAACGCTGCGTCCAACCCGCTGAAGGACGCAAAATCCTCCATGACATCCACTCCGGCGACTACGGCCACCACGCCGACGCCCGCTCTCTGGTCGCAAAGGCCATGCGACATGGCTTCTACTGGCCCACCGCACACGCAGACGCTGTCGACATTGTCCAGCGGTGCGCCGGGTGCCATAAATACGCCAACCAGACCCACGTGCCGAGTTCGGCGCTCAAGACAATCCCCATCACGAGTGACTAGGAAAAAACGCTAAGTATGAGAGCGTGCCGAGGACTCGCCATGCGACTGATCCTTCGGATCAGGCAGGAGTGACGCGCTTACTCTCACGCGCTCAGTCCTCACCCACCCTGGAGCTGCGACTAGAACCACCAAGTACCACGCTCGGGGACTCGGCCACCCGACCTCGTACGCGCAAGGGAAAACGGCCAAGTAAAGAGCACCCACGGGAGTCGCCCTGCGACTGGCTCTCCGATCTCGGGCGAGTCGACCTCAATAGCAAAACAACTGACCAAAACATTCAAAATCACAAACACATAACAAACGAGGTAAACCCCATAAAAAGAGCGGACGCGCTCGGGGAATCGTCCAAACAGCAATCAAAATCACGAAACAATTCACAAAATAACACAAGGTTTCATTACAGCAGAACAAAGTAGTTCCAAAATACAAGTTGAGTCCAATGGCCAATTGCTACTAACGCCCCAGGGCACAATGTTTCTACTCCGTAGGTTTCGGCGGCGACTCGTGCCACCCCTGCGATTGCGAATGAAGGGCGTGTACGGGTTCGACGGGTACGTCGTCAACTCACCCGCCATCGCCGCACGGAATGGCTGCTCGACCTTGAAGTCCCGATGCGGCGGCTCAGGATCGTTGGGCGCGACAGTCGTCTCCTGATAAGGGAGGAGGTCGCCCATCGCCCAGACGCGATCGGAGTACACCGCGGCCCGGTCCATCAGCTTCAGCACCTCGGCGATCTCCACCGAGCCCGTCGACGAGGGGTAGCCACTCGTCACGTCGTCAAGATCGAAGTCCTCCGGGAAGTGGGCAAGCCCAAGGCTGAGAGCCGTCGCCGACCCGCGCCGGAACGCCGACCGCGTCATGAACTCGACGACTGACGGCGCCTTCTCCAGATACCGCCATACTTCGACGAGGTCGCTGGGAATCACTTCCGTAGGCGATATCTCCTGAAGATATGCTCGAATGCAAGCCGCGGACAACGTGGCTGAGTCAACCAGAGTGGTCACACACTGCCGCGCGTCATACGACTGCGCCTCCTCCGAGTTGTCGATAATCCGACCTACGGGCAGGGGTCGGCAGTGAGTACAACAATGATTTCATAATGCAGCTACTACAGGCAGAGGCAGAAAGTTTACCAATTAAAGGACGGCAGAGGCCCGTGATGAAGCTCTGAAGCGAGGAGAAGTTGTTCTGCAGCCCAACAACGAGGGCATCAGAGACCTTTCGCTCTTCGGCGGCAGCCGTAACAGCAGCTTTTGCTCGCCCATCCGCCGAGCTCGCCTCTGCCTTCTCTTCCTTGAGCTCGCGCTCCAAATCAGCGATCCGCTTCTCAGCCGTACTCAAAGCAGATTGAGCCGCCGTCAGCTCACCCGCCGGGACAAGTCCCTGGCGGACCTCCTCTGCCTTGGCAGCGATTGCTTGGAGTCCCTTGTTCGTTTCTTGGAGGGCAACAAGTTCCTTCGCCATGCGACACTTTGCAGCAAGCCGATCAGCCGATTCACGCTGCAAGCCCTGCAAACAAATCAAACTATCAACAACAATAAAATCCTAAGTGCCCACCCGCTGAAATTCAGCGACTAGGCACTCGGGGACTGGAGGTCAAAAATCCTAAGTGCCCACCCGCTGAAATTCAGCGACTAGGCACTCGGGGACTGGAGGTCAAAAATCCTAAGTGCCCACCCGCTGAAATTTAGCGACTAGGCACTCGGGGACTGGAGGCTACAAAAACACTAAAAGAATCCGACCACTGAAATTCAGTGGCCCGATCCTCGGGGACTGGACATACCTGGATGGCTGGGCCCAACATGTCGTGGAGCTGTAATGCGTCCACAGATGCAAGCAGAGCTGGAGTGTGTCCGCGACGCTGCTCCACCTCCGTATCGACGACCCCAGGCGTCTAGCTCGTTGGCATTGCGCCACTCGCTGTGGCCGCTTTGGCCATGAAACGGGGGAAGGTAGCAGCGGATGCCCCAGTGCCACTAGGAGTCGGCTCAGTCACCCCGGGCGAGGAAACAACCTCTTTGTTCTTCGAAGCTACCTCCGCCGCAGTCGGAGGATCGCTCGGAGCACCTGCCGTGTCGTTAGAGACCGTGACGACATCGTCGCCCTTCACCCTCTTAGCGTTGTCTGCGGGAGTGGCGACTTCATAAGCTTTCCTCTTCCGCGAGGGGTCCTCCTAGGCGACGACTGGCGGAACCTTGGCCACGGAAGGGTGGCCGATATTTTTAACTCCAGTCATGTGAAACAACGATACGAGAAAAATTGTCCGATTACAATGGAAGGCAAGCAGACGAACAAGACTTACTTGGCGACTCGTATGAACCCATGATCCCTGCGGATCTTGGCGGCTTCTCGGCATTTCGGGGCCCAGTTTCCGTGAGGCCCATCTCAACACATCATGTGCCCAAGACATGGAGGGCCTCTTCAAGACGAGGCGCGGCGAAACCTCCGTGATGACGTGGAGGAGCTCTCTGGGAGGCGAAGCTATGGCTGGAGTAGCCCCCAACCCAGAGACCGGGGCGAATGGGGGTGGAAGCGAGGCCAGAGGTACCTCATCCAGGAGGGCGGAAACATCCGGTGCTGCTGTCGTATGCGTCGCTTCACCCTTGGCCGAGCTAGTGGCGTCGGAACTAGTCGCCGAGCGAGGCGGAGACGCCTGCTTCGCCGACTTCGTCTTTCTCCTTGGCGGAGCCTTCACTTCCTTATTCTTCTTCTTCTTCTTCTTCTTATTCTTCTTCGACGGCGTAGCCTCACAACGCGAGGTGTGCTCGGGGAGCTCGTCGTCGTCGCTCATCATGACGTTCGAGGCTCCTACTCGCCTCGAGCTCGCGCTGATGTTGCCCGCGAGTTTTGCCAACCATCGGGGCGACGTCTTCCAGGGGCTCGTCGTCATCATCGTTGTAACACCCTCAGAATCGGACCTATGCAAGTTTTAGCGAAACCCGCCAAACCCGCATAGAAACGATTCAAAAGGTGCCTGAGCACTTTAAATGCGGGTGGAATACGTAATAACATTACACAACAGTCCTCGATGGGACCCAGCAGATATATATAACGGCTGACTCAAAGAGTCAAGAATACAGATATATATACAAAGATCCAAATCACCTTGGAAGCGATAGGCGTCGACTACGGACAAGATGCAAATGGGGCTAAGAGACACGAAGAATAACCAATGGCGTCCATAACCACCTTGAGGCCAAGCCGGAAGGGTAACCCTGCTATGGCGTCGATCTCAAAACACTGCTTAAACAAAAGGGTGCCGGCTAAAGGGCAAAGGAGAAACAAAAGAAGGCGTCGATCTTGAGGCGATTACTGCAGCGAGGCTAGAATTCGGCGGTCCTCGCCTACATAGGTATGGTGGACTGAGCGGCAGCGGCAGCATGCACTAAACAACCTATCGAGACTCGATACAACTGGCGGCAATCAGAGAGGGGTAAGTTAGACCTATCCGGATCCAACTTGAAGCTAACACCAAACAAACCCATCCTGGTGTTTCCCCCTCGAGACCGTCGAGGAAGTCAACCGAGGAACTCACGGTTGGCGATTTACTTATTGATTATAGTTGCGGCACTTTACTAGTCAGGTTTAGATAATAAATCACGATAAAGTAGCGATGGGCACATTTAGATAACCATTCGTTATAGTTGCAACACTTACTAATCAGTGCGAGATAGCATGAGATAAACCCAAACCAGCGATTGTTGGTACTTTTATTGACCATTCGTTGTAGTTGCAATACTTAATAGTCGAATACAATTGTGCATGGCGACAACCGAACAACAATGGTGGGCGTATTAATTAGCCATTCCATTATAGTGAAGTTGATTACTAGTCATTATAAGTCAAATTTATAACAATAAACTTTAGTTATGCTTGTCTATGATCGAGAATCTGTGCTCCAAGTCGTCCATATCCATGGACACGGCTTTGAGAAAGTTTTACCCGTCCGTGGTTCACCAAGAGCAACACGCGCTCGATCAACCTCGGAAAAACCAAATCAAAACCCAACGAGGCTTTCACGCCTGAACAATCACAGGATTCAGAAATATTTCAGGGGGCCACCCCTTAAGTAGATCCCTGTGCCGGTGACTCCGAGCCAGGCTCAAGGTTTGGGTATGGCTGTGAGCGGGGAACCGAAAGTGTGGCTGGGCTTGTCGACAGCGGAATCGTGTCGATCCTAAACAGATGTGCTCTCTGTCGCTGAATTTAAATACGAAAGTAGCATGGCATAAGTACAGGATAGTAAATAAAACCTCAAACTAGTTTGTGGCCCCAAGAAATAAGACGAATCAAGCTACGCTCGGGGTCCCATATACCTCCGGATGTGGATAGGCGATAAATCAAAGCAATTATCAAGTACTCGGGGTCTTACGGGACACAAGTGGGCGTTCGGAAACCAAATATTTTCTATCACCCACCGATGCCTCTGCTTATTTCAATTTTAGTTGTTAAACAGGAATTAAATTGAACAATAAGTAAAACTAAGATCATCTCCAACAACAACATGCGGCAATGATCCAACAACTGTGGCATTTGACGACACGCAACAGCACTTGAGCAAGCGACTACGACGCGCAAGTCCAACTAGCTACCAAACAACAGGTAATAGGATGTGTCCAAGGCAATATAGGGCTGCAAGGAATATCACAGGTACGGAAACTAGAGCATCGCAACACAGATAGCAATAGATCAACAGGAGGGAATAAATACTATAAAAGTAAGATAGGTAGAAAGGGAGATGCTGCGAAAACATTGTCGAAGGTTCAACCGAAGATCGGGGCGAAGCTCACATCAACTCAACGGTCTTATCCGCGAAGAAGCAAAACACTAAAGGAAACACCGGATGCAGTATTTAATACAACGGCAGAAGATCGGGCATGATGCATGTATGATGTATGGCATGGCAAAGTGCGATGCAATTAAGTCATATTAAGCGGAACCGGGGTCCCGACAATTAATTAAATGGTTCAAGTTATTTAGAACCCCCCGCAATTAAATGTTGTTATAACAATGCAAGATAAGATACCGGTTCGCTACACAAGTTTAAATAG